>BSBK01010508.1:2500-253727 GCA_027943335.1 Chamaecyparis obtusa
TTGTGGGTATGCCCACGAAAACTATGTATTTTAACAAATCTTGACAATTGTTGAGTCGTGGGTATGCCCACATAATTTTTGAATAAGGATAGGACCTATGGTCTTGGGCAAGGCTGGAGGTTTTCTCAACCCCACTCTTTCCTACCAGTGCCTGCAACGAGTGGGGTCACATTGTAAAATAATTATTAATATTAATAAAAAACTTTTAGGGCTTCGGCCTTTTATCGATAAAAAAAAAAAAAGTTTGAGTCTTTGTGCAATAACCATTGTATTGGTACCTAAGAAGAATGGAGAATAGAGAATGTGTACTAATTTTAGAGCAATTAACAAGATAACAATAAAATATAGGTTTCCTATACCAAGAATGGATGACATAATGGACAGTTTGACTAGAGAAAAGTATTTTACCAAAATTGATTTGAAAAGTGGGTATCTTCATATTAGAATCAAAGAAGGTGATGAATGGAAGATTGCTTTCAAGATAAAAGAGGGTTTGTATGAGTGGTTGGTTGTGCCTTTTGGTTTAACTAATACATCGAGGACATTTATCAGGTTGATGAATGAAGTTTATAAGAAATTCTTGGGTAAGTTTGTGATTGTATATCTTGATGATATTCTGATATTTAGTAAGACCAAAGAAGAATGCCTATTTCATGTTAAACAAGTATTGCAGAGGCTGAAAGAAGAAAAGTTGTTGATAAATCTGAAAAAGTGTTCATTCATCAAAGAGGAGATTGTCTACTTGGGATTTGTAATTTCAGCTGTTGGTTTGAAGATGGATCTTGAAAAGGTTGAAGCTATTTTGAATTGGCCTAAACCTGAGAATGCTAGTGAGGTAAGATCATATCATGGTTTGGAAATTTTTTACCAAAAATTCATTAGGAATTTTAGTTCAATTTTTAATGCTATGACTAAGACTATGAGAGGAGATAAAAGAGAATTCAAGTGGACACATGGAGCTAATAAAAGCTTTGAGACTCTGAAGCAAAAGGTTGTTGAATTGCCTATTTTGGCATTGTCTAAATTTAATAAGGTATTTCAAGTGGATTATGATGTAAGTGGAAGTGCAATTGGAGCTGTGTTGAGTCAAGAAGGTAAACCTGTTGCTTTCTTTAGTGAAAAATTGAATGATGCAAAAAGGAAATATTCTATGTATGATCAAGAATTCTATGCTATTTTTGAAGCACTAAAGAAATGGAGACATTATTTGATACCTAGTGAATTTGTATTGTACACCGATCATTAAGATTTATAGTATTTGGGTAGTCAGAATAAGTTGAATCAGAGACATATGAAATGGGTTGAGTATTTGCAGAGTTATACATTTGTGATAAAGCATAAGAGTGGAGTCTCTAACTGATTTTCTGATGCATTGAGTAGAAGGATATATTTGATGACGGAGATGAAAATTGAAATTCTTGGCTTTGATGATATGAGAGATTCTTATGAATTTGACCATGATTTTTCTGAGCTATGGAGAAAGTGCAGATCACCAACTCAAGATCAACCAAGTACTAAATGGGAAGAATATTTTACTTAAGAAGGTATGTTGTTTAAAGGTATTTAGTTGTGTATACTAAGAGGAGCAATGAGAACTAATTTGATAAAGGAGAAACATAGTAGTGGTTTGGCTGGGCATTTTGGTGTTGATAAAACATTGAATTTTCTTAAGGATAAATACTTTTGGCCACAGTGTTGGCAATTTGGCTGAGTTAGATATCAATTTGTTGTCATTATGGAAACATATAGTTAGTATGAAGACCATCTACACTTATGCTAGAACACAGAGTAAAATTGTCTAAGTATAAGCAATATTTTCAGTCTAACCAGGGATAGTTTTGGATAGTGATGTTGATAGAAGTAGGTTCAGTGCTTGTGCACTTGAACATGGATAATTCTATATATGGAAAAGACACATCTAGAAGAACAAGTCTATATGACATGTATGGAAGAAGTTAATGCAAAATTACCAAAGAGAGAGTTAGAGTCGACTGAGAAGAGTTAGAAGGTAGAACAAGTAAAATAGTTAAGGGATTATTTTGTTTATCAAAATAATGACTTAACCATACAAGGGACAATATCTAAGATGTTAACTCTTGGTGAGAAGAATTAGTTTTTTATTTTGAAAAGAGTATAAGATTTGTAAAGCTAACTGTAAAAGTTATTATTCTTAATAACTTGTATAAATTTAACAACTATGTAATGTGAGGAAGATATAGGAAAGTGATAAGATAATGAAATGATATGATGCAAAGATATATGTTGTGAAGAAAGTAGATCTTGTATATGACAACAAAGAAGCTAAAGCTATTTGACAGTAGTGAAAGGTTATATACCTTACCTTTTGTAATCTGATATCATTGTACATTACACGTTTGGGCAGTGAGCTCATCTTGTAATCATTCTATATTGTATACCAACTCTTAGCAAGGTTGAGGCTTCTAACAAGGCCTAGATTTCTTTAATCAATACAAAGACACTATATGCATGTAATAGACTTCTAATAGGATCAACATCCTTAACATGATACTTTTGATTAGTGTATCACTTGTGGGTATCATCCCCACTAGGCTTTTCTCTTAGCCGGGGTTTCCTCGAGAACAAATAATGTGTTATGAGATCATTTGCTTTATTGCTTTGCATATTATTTAGTTTACTTTGTTTTGCAAGCATCAAGTTAATTTTCTATATCCATAATTGGGCAAAAGAAAAAGTTTGTAGAATATTGATTCAGCCCCCCTCTCAGTATTCCCTATTTCTAACAATTGGTATAAGAGCTTAGTTATTCAAAAGAAAGTTATTCTGAGAAAGCCTAGCAGCTTGAGTAAGATCTCTATGGGTATGGATCAACTACAAAAGAATCTTGAAGAATCTCTTGAATAGATTGATATTCTTATTGAAGAAAGAGATACTCTAAAAGGGAAATATGATGATGCAAAGAACTTCATTGATAAGATAAAAGAAAACATTGAAGAACTGAAATCAAAGAAAGAACCTACAATTCAAATCTAAGATTGTGATGAAATTTCAGATTTGAAGAAAGAAGATGAGATCCTTAAACATGAATTAAAGATAGTAGATCTGAAGTTAAGTTTGAAAGATGGAAACAACAAGAATGAATTGAATCTAAAATCTAAGAATGAAGATCGAAAGTCTAAGTTTTGTAAAGTGACATCTAAACTTGAGAAAACCAAATTGCAATATACTGAACTTGAAAAATATAATACAACTGTGAAAGGAGAATTGACACAGTGTAAGCAACATCTTGAGATATTGTATTCCACTAGTGAGAAGATTGATGAACAAATGTCTTATCAAAAGCCATATTATGATACAACCGGTCTTAGATTTAACTCATTCAAGATAAGTGAAGAAAGCAAGGAACCAGATCTGAAAGTTTCTAAGAACAAAGATGAAATTTTTTTTGATGAAGCTAACAAATCTAAAGATATACCTAATCCACCTAAAGAAGAACAACTACCTAAAGATACACAAAGACAATTGAAAGATAGACTCTTTGCATGTAATACTTTTGGTCATATGAAGAAAGATTGTACCGATAAGTAATTCAAACCTCTCAATGGTTATTGTTATAATTGTCATGGTTTTGGACATAGAGCTATTGAATGTAAGAAACCTAGATCTAATGATAATAATAGTAGAGAATTTTTAGAGATACTAACCATGTAGATAAGAGACCTAATTAAGATATGAATAGAAAAAATGGAATAGTGTGTTATGGATGCAGCAAGGTTGGACACATTGCTAGGAATTGCAGATCAAAAATCAACTAGATAGGATAGAGATATGGAAATTTAATGGAGTAGTTTGCTAGATATGTAAAAAATTTAGTCATACAACAAGATTTTGTAGAATGAATAACATGAGAAACCCTAATCCTAGAAGTTATACAAGGAGAAATGAGAATACAAGAAATAGTCAAAAAGGATGTAGTAGTAATTCAGAAGAAGTGATATTTTTGAAAGCCATAGATCAAGTAGACACACTCAGTACACAAGGTAATCAGAAAGGTGAAGTATCTAATAGTAAGTGGGAATCTCCTCCTAACCCATCTAAAAGAACTTAACTCATAAAGAATGCATTAGAGTAGGAACTTAGGATAATGTAGAAGTTAGTGTAGAATGAATTGAGTCTTCTGCAGTTAATGTAAGGTAGTATGTGATGTAATGATGCTATGGTTAAGAGCACATGAGCTAATATGAATGTATGCAAGTTTGCAAGAAGTATGAAGTTTTGTAGGAAAATAGGAACAACTTTTTAGAAAGAAGCAGCAAAGGAATTGAATGTGATGTCAAAATCTTGAAAGATTGAAAGGTTAAAAGCTTATGATCAATATTATTTGATCATTAAAGTGAATAAAAGCAATAAGGAGATCAATACAAAGGTGATTGAGATTAGTTTGCAAGATTTGGTAAAGAATTTCACACCAGATCTATGAAAAGCCCTAAATCACAAAATTGAGGTATTTTACTAAGCAAATGTATCAAGCAGATTAAAAGCTCTTGCAGAAGTCATGGATGTATCACTTATTCATCATGTAAGGGATATTGTTAGACCTAGAATCAAAAGGGAACTAGTAGAACCCTTGGAAGAAGACCCTAGTCTTACATTGTCATCTGTACTAGATGGAGTTTTACATTTAGAAGATGTTAAAGGTTATTTAGGATGTAAAATTGAAACCCTCAGTGAAAGAAAGTTGACTAAGGAATATGAGAAGCTATACAATCAGGATATGTCATTGAAAGTAGGCTTTGAACATCTAAAAGAAAATGAAATCGTGAAGTACTCACTATAATATGAATTCGATGATGATGATGTTAGAAATTAAAGACCACCAAGATAACTGAGAGGGGGGGGGGTGAATCAGTTATCTGATAATTAAACCATTTATCATCATTAACTTTAATATCAACTTCAACAGCTTTAAACCATATAATTAATGCATTAACCAACCATAGAAGGATAATCATACACAATGGCACAATAACACAAGATATGTTAACTAGGGAACCTCTTGATCAAAGAGTAAACCCCGGTGGGAATGATGCCCACAAAATGATGTACTAATATGAAAGTTCCTTGTTAGAGGATGGACCTTGTTAGGAGTCTTATGAAATACATTTAGTACATATGAATCTCTATTAGGAGATATTGAATCTCTGTTAAAACATTCTAATCCTGTTAGGAGTTATGGAAGACAGAAGGACCCACTGCCCAAACAGCTTCAAGGCAAGATCTCTGAACTCACTATCCAAAAGATCTTAGGATTATTCAATAGAATAATAAGAAATATGTTACCTCCTTCACACTATGCCAAAACTACACTCTCTGCTACACAAGATCATAAATCCAGATCTTTGTACTTTGCAAGTCTTCATTCATCACTGAATTAGCTCTTTTCTTCACTTCATGCATACATTCGCATCACAACTTTCATAATTTCATATCACAACTATTAAAATCCTCTCATATAACAAGGAAAACATTCCTTCCTTTATACCACACTCAAATAATTACAAATGAGTCCGCATGCAAGTACAAAATAATAATTTCAACACGCTACATCAGAATTACATAAAACTATCAGCTTCCAGATACAATAACTTTCCAATCGTGTGACCTCAAAGTTTTTGCTATGAAAAAAATCACCAAAAATGAGTCTAAAACTTCCCTTTAACTATGCAGAATCAGATTCCATCCTGGTTAGGAGATATCCTCTGATTACCAAAAACCGCTACACAGGAATACTGCTAGAACACTGCTTCCACCAAAATGCTTATAA
Source organism: Chamaecyparis obtusa (assembly GCA_027943335.1). NCBI lineage: Eukaryota > Viridiplantae > Streptophyta > Pinopsida > Cupressales > Cupressaceae > Chamaecyparis > Chamaecyparis obtusa. Next base: position 8,304 of record BSBK01010508.1, read on the forward strand.
ATTTTATGAATAAATGAATTTATTTTTGTGCTCTTAACCATAGGCTAATAACACACCAAAGAACATACCATCCACTACACATAACTCAATCTACAATATAACATGTGTGCAAAACAAAACTATGCCTGCTTCTCTGCTAAACTCCAGAATAACACTGTGTTGACATCAATGACAACCATAGTCATGAATGCAACAACCACTGCTACAGAATCAATACCAAAATGTTTCAACATTCATCCCTAACAATATCCCCCATTGGTATTGATGGCAACATAGATGAAAAACATCCAATGTTCCAAAAATCCAATCACTGCTGCTCAACTGCACTGCTAGTCATCATCAATCAAATCTTGCTTCGTTATCCTATTCAATCTCTCAAAAAATGTAGTTCCTCAATGTTTCCTCAAATTTTTTCGTGCTTCTCTCCCCCATTGAAATCAATGATAGAAATTCTATCACTATGTCAAACAATAGCTCAATGTCAAAAGACACTATTCAGAAAATACATTCACAAAAGTCCTCAATGACTCAGCTCAGATACACATACTCCCCCATAGAGGAAGTACCAACATCCAATCCAAAAAATAGATAGGGCCATAAACCACTGGATGGATGAAACCAACTGCATCATTACTCAAAAGTAGGTTGGGGCATAACCCCAAACATACCTCTCAGATAATCAAATGTATCCTTAGGCAAAGGCTTAGTAAATATATCTTCTATCTGCTCTTTTGTGCTTATGTATTCTAGTCTGACTTCTTTATTTGCAACTTTCTCTCTTACAACATGATACTTGATCTCTATATGCTTTTTTTTAGAGTGTAAAATTGGATTCTTAGACATACTTTCTATACTTGTATTGTCACAATATATGACAATAGGCTCATCAAACTTGATTCCAATGTCCATCAACATCTGCTTCATCCATATTATTTAATTACAATTTTTTGCTACTGCTACATATTCTACTTCTACTGCACTCTATGAGATACAATTTTGCTTTCTTCTCAACCAAGAAACTAATCTTCCTCCAAGAAAAAAGGCTCCACCACTGGTTCTTTTCTTGTCATCAACGCTGCTTCCCCAATCAGCATTAGTATATGCACATAGGGTAAAATCATCAGAATTTTCATACCACAGTCCATAGTCCATTGTGCCTCTAAGATATCTCAATATCATTTTTACTGCTACATAATGTGACTCTCTAGGTTCAGCTTGAAATCTTGCTACCATCCCAACTAAATGTTGTATATCTGCTCTAGTGTGTGTCAAGTACTGCAATCCACCAATAATAGATCTGTATTTCTTTTGCTCAACTTCTGGTGTCTCATCTTTACTAGATAGTTTATGTCCTATAACCATAGGTGTTCCAATTAGTTTATAATTCTCCACACTGAATCTTTTCAACAAATCATTCAAGTACTTTGTCTGACTTATAAAGATACCATCTTTGTTTTGTGTTATTTGTAATCCCAAAAAGTATTTCATTTCTCCAATCATACTCATTTCAAATTTTGTCTTCATTTCATCAAAAAATTTGTCACTAGCCTCATCTTCTCCACCAAAAATAATGTCATCAACAAAAATAACCAAAACTAACAATCCATTCTCAATTTCTTTTGTGTATAAGTTACTATCAGTTGTTCCTTTGGTAAATCCCAATTTTAACAAATATTTATCTAATCTAGCATACCAAGTTCTAGGTGCTTGCTTTAGTCCATACAATGCTGTATTTAGTTTACATACCATGTCTCCTTCTTGAGTCAAAGGAAAACCTTCAGGCTGCTCAATGTAGACTTCTTCCTATAATTCACCATTCAGAAATGTTGACTTCACATCCATCTGATACACTTTGAATTTCTTAAATGTTGCATAAGCCAAAAATATTCTTACTGCTTCAAGTCTCGCCATAGGGGCAAAAGTCTCTTCATAGTCAATTCCTTCTTGCTGTGAGTATCCCTTACATACCAATCTTGCTTTGTTTCTAATTACTTTTCCTTTTTCATTCATCTTGTTCCTGAATACCCATTTAGTTCCAATCACATTTTTGTCTTTAGGTCTAGGGACCAATTCCCATGTCTTGTTCTTTTCAATCTAATCCAATTCTTCTTTCATAGCTTTAATCCAATGTTAATCTTCACAAGCTTCATTAGTAGACTTAGGTTCAATTTGAGAAATCAAACATAAATGTACCTTCTTTCTAGTCATAACTCATCTGTCCAAACTTCCAATAACTTGCTCAACAGGATGATATCTTGATCTACACCTGTTAGGTGTCATAGTCACTAATCTTTCTTCAACTATAGATTATTCTCTAGATTCTTCTCTATTTTCTTTAGCATGACTTTCATTCAATAATTCACTGTCAGTCTCAAAAAATTGTTCAGTAGTTTCAATGTTAGGCTGAGGGTTAGTTCCTTCATCAAATTCATAATCAAGCATTCTTTCCTAAATTTTAAACTTCTCATCAACTTTTACATTTGTACTTTCAACAATTGTTTTAGTTATCTTATTGTAACATCTATATGCTTTGCTTTTCAAAGAATATCCAAGAAAAATTTCTTCATCGCTTCTAGGATCAAACTTTCCTATATCATCATCTCTCTTAATATAACATTTGCTTTAAAAAATTCTAAAATACTTAACTGAGGGTGCATGTCCAAACCATAATTCATAAGGTGTCTTGTCTGTGTCTGCTCTAATTTGTACTCTGTTAATTGTATATACTGTTGTATTCATTGCTTCTCTCCAAAATGTCTTTGCCAAATCACCTTCAAATAACATAGCTCTAGCTACTTCAGTTACTAATCTATTCCTTCTTTCTGCAATACCATTTTGTTCAGGTGTTCTAGGGGCTGATAACTATCTCTTAATACCATTCACTTCACAAAAAGTGTTAAACTCTTTAGATGTAAATTCTCCACCTCTATCGGATCTCAAACATTTAATCGTCATTCCTGATTCATTCTCAACTTTATTCTTCATGACCTTAAACTTATCAAATGCTTCAGATTTTTCTTTCAAAAATGCAATCCACATCATTCTTGTAAAATCATCAACAAGAATCATAAAATACCTTTCTCCATAGAATCCTCTAGTCCTAGTAGGACCGCTCAAGTCTGTATGACCAATCTCCAAGTTTTCTATAGATGTGAACTCCTTGCTAGGAAATGAACTCCTTTTCTATTTAGCCATCACACATTCCTTGCAAATCATGTTAGTAGGCTTCATAATCTTAGGTAAGTCTCTCACTGGAAGTGTAGAACTCACTTTCACAATATTATCAAAGTTTATATGACAAAACCTTCTATGCCATAACCAACTGTCATCAATCTTAGTCATCAAGCATGTCATCTCAGTAGGGTTCAACTGAAATATATTACCTCTGGTTCTAGATCTAGTTCCAATTAGATTTCCATCTTTATCCTTAATCACACAAGTTTTCTCAGTAAACCAAACTTGATATCCTTTATCCACTAACTGTCCAACACTCAAAAGATTATGTTTCAATCCATCAACAAAGTAAACATCATTAGTATTAGTCTTTCCATCAAGAGTAGTAGATCCTATACCTTTAATCAAACAAGGTGCATTGTTACCAACTCTAACAACTCCTCCATCATAATTGTTAGACTTTATGAATTTTCCTTTATCACTAGTCATATGATGTGAACAACCACTATCTATAATCCAATCAGCTTTCTTTTCAACTTGGAAAACTAAAGCTTTTTCTTCTTTAATATCAAATTTAGAATTTTCTTCCTTAATTGCTACAAATCCTATGTCATCAAAGTTATCATTATCACTGTCACTCAATTGTCTTTCAATTCCTACTTCAATTTCTTCATCATTTGCATAATAACATTCTTTAGATCTTCTAGGCTTAAAATTGTTCCTATACTTCTTAATTCTATTAGGACACTTAGATGCAAAATGACCATATTCTTGACATGTCCAACATTTAAAATTTTTCTTACCATCTATTTCTCTTTTTACAATCAAGCAATACCTTCTTCAATCTCCTTATCTTCATTAGATTTGGATCTGCTATTGTTGGCATAATCTCCATTCACACTTGTACTTCTAAATAAATTTGGTCTGATGCTAAGAGCACTGAATGCTATCTCCACTCTAGGTAGTTCTCCTGATAATCTCAAATTCATCTTTGTTGCTTCCAGTCTTCCAAGAAGAGTCTCTCTTGAAAAGTTTGGTGTACAAGGTATCACTTGTTCAATCATTTGTGTAGTCTACCTGAATGCCAGTGTCAATGTTCTCAAAATCTTCCATATTACTCCATTCTCTATCTTTTCACCTCCACAAGACTTTATTCCTGCAACAATTTTTGACATCCTACCAATATAGCTTCTAACAGATTCATCTTCCATCATTCTTATGTTTTCAAATGCACAAATCCAATTATGTAACCTAGCTTTCTTTGCATGTTCATCACCTTCAAAAGTAGAATGTAAAGCTTTCCAAATATCATGAGATTTAGTTAAACCTTTTACTTGACTGTATTCATTCTCTGGAAGTGCTGATAAAAGTGCTTCTCTTGCAAGTATATTACAAATAAATAGATCTACCTCATCTTTAGAACTTGTTTCAAGATTGTCTTCTTCAATTATAGTCCTTTCAATTTTTTTTAATCAACCAATAACCTGGTTCTAAACACAAGAGATGTGTCTTCATATTTTCTTTCTAGCTGTCAAAATTTACTCCATCAAATTTAGGGCTTTCTTTCCTAAAATTCACCATAGATCTCCTTAAGTTGTTAAACTTCTCTTTCAAGGACTTGCTGCTTTGATACCAATTGTTAGAAAGTAAAGACCACCAAGATAACTAACGGGGGGGGGGGGGGGGGGGTTGAATCAGTTATCTAATAATTAAACCATTTATCATCATTAAATTTAATATCAACTTCAAAAACTTTAAACCATATAATTAATGCAGTAACCAACCATAGAAGGATAATCATACACAATGACACAATAACACAAGATATGTTAACTAGGGAACCTCTTGATCAAAGAGTAAACCTCGGTGGGAATGATGCCCACAAAATGATGTACTAATATGAAAGTTCCTTGTTAGAGGATGGACCCTATTAAGAGTCTTATGAAATAAATTTAGTACATATGAATCTCTGTTAGGAGATTTTGAATCCCTGTTAAAAGATTCTAACCCTGTTAGGAGTTATGGAAGACAGAAGGACCCACTGCCCAAATAGCTTCAAGGAAAGATCTCTGAACTCACTGTCCAATAGATCTTAGGATTATTCAATAGAATAATAAGAAATATGTTACCTCCTTCACACTATGCCAAAACTACACTCTCTACTACACAAGATCACAAATCTAGCTCTCTGTACTTTGCAAGTCTTCCTTCATCACTAAATTAGCTCTTTTCTTCACTTCATGCATACATTCGCATCACAACTTTCATAATTTCATATCAAAACTATTAAAATCCTCTTATATAATAAGGAAAACATTCCTTCCTTTATACCACACTCAAATAATTACAAATGAGTCGGCATGCAAATATAAAATAATAATTTCAACACACTACATCAAAATTACATAAAACTGTCGGCTTCTAGGGACAATAACTTTCCAATCATATGACCTGAAATATTGCACTATGAACCACGTCACCAAAAATGAGTCTCAAACTTCCCTTTAACTTCACAGAATCAGATTCCATCCTGATTAGGAGATATCCTCCGATTACCAAAAACTAGTACACAGGAATACTGCCTAAACACTGCTTCCACCAAAATGCTTATAACTTTTATGAATAAATGAATTTATTTTTTTTCTCTTAACCATAGGCTAATAACACACCAAATAACATACCATCAACTGTGCATAACTCAATCTACAATATAACATGTGCGCAAAATAAAATTGTGCCTGCTTCTCTGCTAAAGTCCAAAATAACATTGTGTTGACATCAATGACAACCATAGTCATGAATGCAACAACCACTGCTATAGAATGACTACCAAAAGGCTTCAACATTCATTCCTAATAGATGAATGCACCAAAACCATTTTAAGCTGAATTCACAATGGGAAGTTTTGGCTAGATGACAGAGTGATAGATATCACTGTAGACCTAATGTATGAGGTAACTAGTTTGTCTAAAACTAGTGTCATACCTTTTAATGAGAAAGATTTGAAGAAGATAGTATTGGAAAACACCAAGTCATCCTATAATGGTAGAGGGATAGTAATCAGAAAGATATTACAAGATGATGTTAGATATGTGTGCAAGATCTTAACATCTAAGTTTTGTGCTAACTCTAGAGAAGATAACATGGAAGCTGGAATGATTCATACAACATATTTGATATGTGTTGATAAATATTACATACATATTTTTCCATTTGCTAAGAATATTTCCATATACTATTGGAGAAGATTGGAATCATAACAAGACAACTATGGATAGAATCAACAAGGTGTATCTAAGACACCCTATTGACAAGGTTAATGATAGTGCAACCTTGGTAATCAAAACATTTCAAAACCTAATGAAGAAAAGGTCAAGGATTCCACAAGCTATTGTAGAGAAGTAAAAGAGTGAAATATGTTTTATGGTTGACACTCATTTTACCTTTATTGAAGAAGTTGAACCAAGAGTTGAGTTTATAGATCCTCTTGGATATGAAGTTTTACAAATTGAAGTAGAAGAGTATGTGTGTAGATTTCTTAAGAGAAAGATGGATGTAAAAAACTCTATATTTGGGACTTATGAGGAGAACTTTAACTCTATGAAGTCTTTGCATGAGGAAAAGTTAGCTAAAAGGAAAGTTAACAGTACCATTAAGAAAATTCTTAAGGATACTGGAATGATAGAACATGAATTCCTAATTGCAAAGTAAACTACAGTAGCAATAAGAGACATTGGACAAAAATAAATTTTGTTTGTTCCACCCCTATCATCAGTTGTAGATCAAACTGAAAATGTTCAGAATTTAGAGAAAGTGGTAAAAGTTGAAGAGGCACAAGAAACAATAAAATCAACTAGAACATCCACCACTCCACTAGGTAAAAGAGTAAAGGAAATGACAACTGGGCCAGGAAAGAGAGAAAAAACAATATTTACCCCAGTACAAAGAAAAGTATATAAAGTAAAAGATGATGAAGATACTAGAGTTAATAAGAAGAAATGGAAACTAAAGATAGATAAAGTGAATGCTCAAATCATTAATGATGGATATTTCTCTAAAATGAACAAATATTATGAGATGTACAACTATTCTGAGAAATTGAACCTAGAAAATATAGTTGTCAGGAATATGATTTTGGCTAATAAGAAGTTTGACGGTATTCAAGGAAAGATTCCTGATGCATTGTTTGAAAAGTTAGTAAATAGAAAGAAAAGAGTTAGGGAAGAAGATAAAAAGATAAGAGAGAACTATGTAAGGAAGCTTTGCGACATTAAAGATGAAGATCATTTCAAAGAAATTTTGAAAGATCTTAATACTCATTTGAGGATGAAGAGGGGAACCATCTTGATAATGGGAGGGAATTATGAGGAAGGCAACAAAGAAATTGAACAAGGAGTTATAAAAGTAATGACCTCGGTCCCTAGTGAGCATACAAGTGCACCAGATCAACCATTGGAAGCTAAGAAATAGAAAATTCCTACATCATCACTGCCACCATCAGTCAACATTGTAGATGAATCAATGAATGTGGAAGGAACAAACATCATTTTGGATAGTGAAGACAATCCGTTTACTAATCTTGAAGACATTGTTGACAACTCGGCCATGGAGCAACAAGACATGATAGAAAACAAGGAAGAAAAGGAAATAGGACAAGAAGAAGAAACATAACAAAATCAAGCAAAAACACAAGATGAAACAGAGGAAGCATGACAGAAAGAACAAGTAGAGATCAATCCTTCACCCAAGGTAGCAACAAAGAAGCCACAAAGTAGATCACTTTTTACTAATCTTGGACAAGAGGTAGATGATGATGATCAAATAGAGCTGATCTTATCTCTAAATAAAATCATTGGAAAAAACAAGAAAGTTAAAATCCTTGAGGCATCACTGATTGAAGTAACACAAAAATTGTAGAATGTTATAACTAGTTAGATTAATGAAGTTGATCCTCAAGTCAAAGCAAAAGAATTTGCAAAGGCATTTGACAATGAATTCACAAATTTATCATACATGGCTACAATTAAAGCACAAGCAGCCTATGAAGGAAAAATATTTTAGAATATATGTCAGAATATCAGGAATGGCATTCATAATTTGGACATTTGCATAAAAGAACTGAGAAGAATTTTGGAGAAAGGAAAATCTTTGTACAAACAATCTACAAAATCAGAGCATAATGTATATGATATAATAGAGAAGATAAAAGCAAAAGAGGTAGAAAATAAGACAACAACAAATCTCTTAGCAAATCTAAATGTGAAGATAGCTGATACTAAGAGGAAAATAAGAAAATTGTATAATGATATAATGATTCTAAGTGAAGAAAAGGAAAGGAAATTGAGAAGATTCACTCTATTAAGAGAGCATGTTTCAATTAAAATAAGTATTTGTGAGAGTCAATTAGAAGAATGTCTTACCTCTAAGAAATCCTATGAGAAATTTCACTATGCAAATTTTAAGGCATGTGAAATAGCTATTGGCAAGTTGGCTATACTAGTGTATATGACTTAGTATAGTGTTTTCATTATGGAAACAAAGTCATATAGAAGTTTGGAGTCAATGCACTTGATGTAAAGATAAGAAATCAGCTAAGTGTTAAAGACTAGACAATGTATAGAGTTCTTGAAGGTTAGAGCATCAGCGCACATGCGTATGATTGAGTTATGGTGTGTCCCCTAGAAGTTAATTTGGTTATACTATATTTATGCTTAGTCTATGAGCTTATGATCAAATATGAAAGTATGAGAAAGATATAGACAATTGAAGTTACACAGCCAATGTGTGCCAGTGAAGAACAGTGTATGCAGCTGACTGTTATCATTTTGAGTTGTAGTTATATTCTAATGATGAAAATGTTATGTGCCTATTGTAATTAGGTTTCTGACATCTATACATATTTTTTTGTAAACATGCTTGAGCTAATTCATTTGGAACAATTGTATGTAATAGGTTTAAGGGAAGACCTAGTTGTTTATTTTGTATGCGCATATAAATATCAGATGCACCCATTGTAATTGGTATGGAAGTTTATATAGAGTTGTGATAAGAAGAGTAGAAGTGTGAAAAGATACTATAAGATGTATCAGATCTTTGCAAGAGGTCAAAGCATCAACACATGAAAGGAACTGATCTGACAAGTAGTGTCACAGTGATAGTTCATCCAGCAAATATAGTGTGTATCTGAGATCAGAAGGCTGTAGCCTTCACCACTTGCATAGTGAGCTCTAGGATAGTGCATCCAATCCCCTCATAGGGACTATTATAAAAGACTCCTAATAGGGTCCAACCCTTGACAAGGTCTACTATACTAAATGCATTGTAAAGAAACTCCTAACAAGGATAAGGATCTTCTAACAAGGATCATAAAACACTAGTACAAAATATTAGTAGGTGTCAATTCCCATCAGGGTTTTTACCTATTTGGGTTTACCCATAACCATATTGGTGTTATGTGTTGATTTCATGTTTCATGTTTATGTGGATGTTCATTTCAGTACTTAAGCATTTAAGTTTAGTTTATAGATTAAGTAAAAAGATAAAATACAGTGAACACTGATTCACCCACCCCCTCTCAGTGTTCCCATTCCTAACAATTGGTATCAGAGCTCTGGTCCTCAACAAATAAGTTTAACCACTTGAGGAGATCATGGATAAAGTAGAAATGAAATATCTAAAAAGAAATCTTGAAGCAGCTCTTGAAGACCTAGATAAATCAAAAAGAGAAATTGAAGAACTAAAAGAAAACGTCAGTGATTCTAAATTAGTTATCAAAAGGATAAGAAAGGATTTGAAAGAATGCTCTAACAGTGATCTAGGAGCAATGGTCAAGAAGCTGAATGAAGAAAATGCATCTTTAAAAGAACTACTTGAAGAATAAACTGATTAACAATAAGGAAGTCTATGAAGAACAAGTCCAAAAGAACCTTCAACTCAATGAGGAATTAAGGCAAGAAAACTTGGAAATATTGGAGTTAAGGAACATCAAAGAAAGCCTAGAATTTGAATTAAAAGAAGCAAATAATCACATTGAAAAATTACACACCAGTTCTATCTTGATAGAATCTCAGTTGTGAATACACTAAAAGACTCTACTGATGCTACAAAGACTAAAGATCAAACTAAAGATAATAGTGAACCACCTAAGGATGAGTGCAACCAGTAGACCGTACTTGTTATGCATGTAAAAAGATGGACATATGGCAAGGAACTGTACAAAGATAAGACCTTTTAATGGCTAATGTTATTCATGCAAAAAATTTGGTCATAGAGATATGAATTGCAAGACAAGTAAAAAGAACAGGACTCAGCATAATCAGAGAAACAATAATCAATCAAATGTAAGAAGTTATCAGAATGTTACATGTTAGATATGTAACTATAATGGCTAGTCAGCTAGACAATGTAAAATGGTGACCAATGTCAATGCACCAAGGAATATAAGGCCTCTAGTCATTTTTAACTCTTGTAACAAGGTTGGACACATCTCAAAGTTCTATAGATCAAGGATGCAAGGTCAAGAAAGCCCTAAAAAGACTGAAGAAATAGTACTAGATCCTGAAGGAGAAGTCAAGTTTGTAAAAGCCTCAGAGGATGTGACAATGATTTGGTTAGAAGCAAAGAAGAATAAGGTTGATGAGTATGTATTGGATGCATCCATAGTGGATGCACCCTCTACATTTGGATGAATGGCCCTCAGGGTCATAGGGGGAGCTTGGCTGGTATACTCACTATCAGAGTATGCACCTTTGCACTTAAGCTTTTGGAGACTAATGGAAGCTCTGTGCAAGAGTGCACTAGCTAATTGTTTGTAGAATGAAAGATAAAAGTTTCCAATGGATAACTTGGTTTACGTAACAAGCATTAATGGTGGAAATTCTACTTTAAAGTACACAAAAGTTAAAATATCTCTCATTGCATTTGAATTAAGAGTGATTGAAGAGTAGAAGAGCCTTAGCAAGTGATTGAGAAGGATTGTAGTTTGATTCATCAAGTGATTTGCTACACATTTGATCAGTTGTAGAAACCCTAGTTCGACGCATCAATTCATAATCTCTTGGAAACCTTTGTGAAAGTGATATACAAGTAAGTTATGGCTACTCCTATAGTATTTGATGTTGCAGAGAAGAAAATATATGTTTTTAAGAGGCATCCATTCAAATCTACATTAGATGATCTAGAAGGGGCATTCTCCTGCATGCCTATGGGCATTATGCATGTCGAAGACATTAGGGCATACATCTATTGTAAGAAAGAACCAATAGGATCATATAGATTAAGGGCACACATAGAAACTATGCTAAAACCTAACAAAACATTCATGGATGAGTATGTGCAGTGGAATAATCACCCTATAGTGGAGTATTCTATGACATATGATTTCTATGAATCTAAATGGATCAAGATTATATTAAACAAGATTCATGATGACCTATTTTGGATAGGTGAAGTGTCGGTCAGAACAACTAGTGACCTAATTCATGAAATAATAGGCCTCTCAAAGATAGGCATCATCCTTCCAGTGGGTAAAGATGTGAGGAAGATTGTTGAATAGACTTGCAATTCAAGGAGTGATAGGCATGAAATGACCATAGAGCCTATTGAGCAAGATGACATCAAATTGATGTATATGATACTTGGTTATAGGTTTCAACACACTACTAGGGTGAACAGTGTGTCTGTAGCCATAATTCTTGCAGCCATAAGAATTGTAAAAGAGAATGGAGAGTTCAACCTGTGTGAAATCTTGTGTGCACAACTAATTGACAATATCAAGGCAATTCAGCATAATAAGACTAAGATATTTAGATTTGGGTCTTTAATCATCTATATGTACTTTCACACTGTTGGAAAAGTATCTGATTTGTATTTAGACAAATCCATTCCCATAATGCCTCAAATATCTCTCAAGGCATGCACTGAGAGCACCTTGAAGGACTACATGACTCTAGAGTTGAAGACATTCAGAGCTAAGATATAGATGAGGTATAGGATACCAGAGAAGATAGTTGAGAAATATAAGGATACTATCTATTTTATGGTTGTAATAGACACAATATGCATGGAGGTAGTGGAACCAACAACAAAGTGGATTCATCCACTGAGATATGAATTGGAAGAGCCTATTCTAGAGGCCTATGCTCATTTTTTGTGAGCAGCACCCAAAGACCCCAATGAGCCAAGAGAGGGAACCTATGAGGAGAAAACTAGAGAAGTTGATGCAGTATTAAACAATGTAGCAACAAAAAGAAAGGTTGCTAAAGTTACATTAGAAATCTTGAGAATACAAGGAGTATCTCAAGAACATCTAGAAAAAGCAAGAGAACAAAAGATTTCTTGGCATTAGAGAGCGTAGATGCAACAAAGATAGAATCAGATGATCCTAGGCTAAATAAAGTGAAGATTGAAAAATCTGATGAATAGAAGGGTAAAATTGATGATACTCCTTCTGCGCCCAAAGAAACCATTGAGCTTACTACTCCTAGGTATAAGGAAATTCCTAAGAGGAAGAAAGAGATCAACACTATTCATCCATCTTCAAGAGTCACAAGGAAGAGGAAGAACTCACAAGCACCTCTTGTAGTTTGTTTCAAACCTAGTCTCAGTGTGCTAAGTGCAAGAATAATTGATGAGGGAAGAATTGATCAAGTAGAAAAGTTTTATGAAAAATATAGTAAGATAGATAAATCTGAGATACATGGTATGTTAGTCAAATACATGTTGAAGTTCAAGAAGATAGTCTTGGAACTTAAGCCTATGATTCTTGACAATGTATGGAACATCCTAGAATTCCAAAAGAGACAAGCCACTAAAGAGGATTTAAGGATAAGGGAAAAGATTCTAGATGATACCCTTCCTATATGTTCTCTAGAGGATAAGTCCTTGTTGTTAGACTTAGTAAATCCACATCTTAGAACAAAGTCAAGGACTTTGCACATTATGGACAAGAACTATGATCTTGTTGATAAGAAAATAGAGAAGGCATTTGAGAAAGTATTCATGAATAGGCACATGTATCCAGCTACTGCACGCTCAGCACAAGTACCCCTAAAGGAATTCAAGTTGGTAGAGCCCACTAATGCATCAGTGAAAGGACCTCAGGATTTAGTGCTTGCAATGGAAACAAAAATAGAGGAAGATAAGTATACACCCATGATAGAGTCACTAAAGGATAGCACCATTATCATTGATAATGTAGAGATAGCCATGGAGACCACTAACACTAATTTAGATAAGTTTGAAGAAGATTTTGTGAGCACACAAGAAGCTAAAATTTTATGCAGTACTACTCCTACTCATCAAGAAGAAATATTGATTGAGGATATAACAAATGAGAAAGAAGAAGAAAAGAAAGAAAAAGAAGCTGAAAATCAAAAAGAAGAAGAAGAGGTAAAAGGAAGTGAACAAAAGGAAGAAACATCAATTGAACCAACCAAGGTGAAATAGGAAGTCATGGATAGCACTCCCATCACTCTGTCAACAGCATTGTTGTCAAGTTTGACACCTGACACAACCAGTTTGGACTCATGGGGAGAAGAAGACCTAATTAAGTTCAGTGTCTTAGCTATGGAGAAGGCCAACAAGAAGCAAGTGATGAGGAATCCCCTCCTTTTAGAGTCAGTGAACATTCTAAACAAAATTTTACTTGATGACAAGAAAGTGTCCAAAGTACACTCAGTTGATGATGTCAGTTCAGTAATTTCACAATTCAAAAGCAATTTCTCTAGCTTGGAATAATTTATATCCTTAGTTGTAGAAGAGATTTACTTGAAGAAGAGATTGAGTGAATTGGTTATCAACTATGCACTTGACCTGAGCTCACTAAAGGCTGGTCAAGCATCCCTAAAGGAGTTTGCAGCAAAGGGAAGAAAGATCATTACTGTATGTATGAACCAAGACAAGTTGACTGGTGATCTGTACAAAAAGGTACAAGAGGTAGAAACCATGATAGATAAAATTAGGAAATTAGTGGAATATCCATCTAAGGATGTAAACATGTGCAATAATGTCTACCAAGGTCAGATTGACAAGATTGAGAAGGCAGAAATAGAGATTACCAAGATAAGGGCTAGACAGACTCAGCTAAGGAATGCTCTTGTGCCTTCATTAGACATACTAAATTAGAATATAAAGGAGATCAATGCCACTATGGTGACATATGATCAAGGTCCTAGCACTAATTTGGAGAAGATGGAGAAGCTACAATATTCTTTATGCACCTATCTACAGATTGTAAATTCTTTGATCACATTTTGGAAGGAGATCCAAAATCTGTAGATTACATATCTGGATGTACTATCACAGTAAGTTTTTGTAGACTCAATTTTGATACAAATTTTTCATTAATTCTAAAGGGGAGTATGTATATAATATGGATATTAGATATGTATATGGAGATATAAGATAGAAAGATATGTATAGGGAGACAAAAGTTGTTTTTATTAAGGACAATTAGCAACTTGGCCATATTCCTTTTTTGCAATCAATGACAAAGGAGGAGATTGCTAGAAAGTTGGCTATACTAGTGTATATGACTTAGTATAGTCTTTTCATTATGGAAACAAAGTCATATAGAAGTTTGGAGTCAGTGCACTTGATGTAAAGATCAGAAATCAGCTAAGTGTTGAAGACTGGATAGTGTACAGAGTTCCTGAAGCTCAGAGAATTAATGCACATGTATAGAATCAAGTTATGGTCTATGCCCTAGAATTTAAATTGGTTAGAATATATTCATTCTTATTTTATGATCACATGATTAGATATGCAAGTATGAGAAAGATATAGACTTTTGAAGTTACATAGTTAGTGTGTGCCAGTGAAGAACAGAGTATGCAGCCAACTGTTATCATTTTGAGTTGTGGTTATATTCTAATGATGTAAAGGCTATGAATTTATTTTTATTAGGTTGCCGACATGTATATATGTTTTTTCTTAAACATGCTTGAGCCAATTCATTTGGAAGCATTGTATGTAATAAGTTTAAGGGCCGACCTAGTTGTTTATTTTGTATGCGCATATAAATATGAGATGCGCCCATTGTAACTAGTATGGAAGTTGATATAGAGTTGTGATAAGTAGAGTAGAAGTGTTTGAAGAGACTATAAGATGTATTAGAGATTTGTAAGAGGTTGAAGCATCAATGCATCAAAGGAACTGATCTGACAAGAAATGTCACAGTGACAGTTCATCCAGCAGATATAGTGTGTATCTGAATCAGAAGGTTGTAGCCTTCACCACTTGAGTAGTGAGCTCTAGGATAGTTCATCCACTCCCCTAATAGGGAATATTGTAAAAGACTCCTAACAGGGTCTGAACCTTAACAAGGTCTACTTTACTTAATGCATTATAAAGCAACTCCTAACAGGGTTAAGGATCTTCTAACAAGGATCATAAAACACTAGTACAAAATATTAGTGGGTGTCAATTCCCACTGCAGTTTTTACCTATTTGGGTTTCCCCATAACCATATTGGTGTTATGTGTTGATTTCATGTTTCATGTTTATGTGGATGTTCATTTTAGTACTTAAGCATTTAAGTTTAGTTTAAAGATTAAGTAAAAAGATAAAATATAGTGAATACTGATTCACCCCCCCCTCTTAGTGTTCCCATTCCTAGCAATAGCATCATATGGTTTATGTGCACTCCTTTGTGTTTCAAACAATATTAAGAAATCATGGGAGGAGTTAGAAAGTATAAAGACAAATTTTGCAAATTGTGTTGCAAGCCTACCGGCCTTGCAATCTTGAATTCAAAGGTAAACATATTTGTTGAGCAGTTTTTGCACCCTTTTTTTGTCATTATTGTCAAAGGGGGACTGATAGCAGAAAAATGTAAGATGTATAGATAGATTTTTTATAGTATATATGGAGGCATATTCCTAGGGGGAGTATAGACTTCATATAAGATATTTGGAGATATAAGGATAGTGAAGAATTTTTATATGACTTGGATAATATTCTTATATGTTGCCACCAATGACAAAGGGGGAGATTGTTGGAAATTTGGCT
The DNA here is from genome assembly GCA_027943335.1 of Chamaecyparis obtusa. Lineage (NCBI taxonomy): Eukaryota > Viridiplantae > Streptophyta > Pinopsida > Cupressales > Cupressaceae > Chamaecyparis > Chamaecyparis obtusa. Next base: position 24,486 of record BSBK01010508.1, read on the forward strand.
GAGTTAGATATCAATTTGTTGTCATTATGGCAACATATAATTAGTATAAAGAATGTCTATAATAGAAATCACTTATGCTAGAGCAGAGAGTAAAATTGTCTAAGTATAAATAGTATTTTCTAGTCTAAGAAGAGACATTTTTGGATAGTGATGTTGATAGAAATGGGTTTAGTGCTTTCACACTTTAACATGGAAAATTATATATATGAAAAAGACACATCTAGAAGCACAATTTTGTATGACATGTATGGGAGAAGTTATTGTATAATTACCGAAGACAGAGTTAGAGCCGAATGAGCAGAGTTAGAAGGCAGAATAAGTAAAATAGTTAAGGGATTATTTTGGTTATCAAAATAGTGACTTAACCATACAAGGGACGACATCCTAGATGTTAACTCTTGGCAAGCAGAATTAGTTTTGTATTTCAAAAAGAGTATAAGCTTTGTAAAGCCGACTATAAAAGTTATGATTCTTAATAACTTGTATAAATGTAAGAACTATGTAATGCAAAGAAGATATAGAAAAGTGATAAGATAATGTAATGATATGATGTGAAGATATATGTTTTCAAGAAAGATGATCTTGTTATATACCTTACCTTTTGTAATCTAGTATCATTGTACATTACACGTTTGGGTAGTGAGCTCATCTTGTAATCATTCTATATTATATATCAACTCTTTGGATGGTTGAAGCTTCTAACAAGGCCTAGAGTCCTTTAATCAGGACAAAGATGCTATATGTATGTAATAGACTTCTAGCAGGGTCAACATCCTTAATAGGATACTTTTGATTAGTGTATCACTTGTGGGTATCTTCCCCACTAGGGTTTTCCCTTGGCTAGTGTTTCCTCGAGAACAAACAATGTGTTATGAGATCATTTGCTTTATTGCTTTGCATATTATTTAGTTTAATTTGTTTTGCAAGCATCAAGTTAATTTTCTATATCCATAATTGGGCCAAAGTAAAAGTTTGTAGAATACTGGTTCACCTCGTCTTAGTATTCCCTATTTCTAACATAAAATTGTATAAAGATGTTCAAAAATTTGTGAGAAGTTGTGGAGTTTGTCAAGTTGTAAAGGGAGTAAGTCAGAATACTAGATTGTATACACCGATTGCTATTCCTGAGAAACCTTGGATTGACATCAGTATGGATTTTGTTCTTGGCTTACCGAAGACAGTAAGATGTAATGATTCTATATTTATTGTTGTGGATAGATTTTCTAAAATGGCATATTTTATACCTTGTAGAAAGACATCAGATATAGTACATATAGAAGATCTTTTCTTTAAGGAAATTGTTAGATTGCATGGATTATAGAGGAGTATTATCTCTGACCGAGATAGTAAGTTTGTTGGATAGTTTTGGAAGACCCTTTGGAGAAAATTTGGCACTGAGTTAAAATATAGTTCTACATTTCACCCACAAACTGATGGACAAATAGAAATTGCAAATAGAATTTTGGAAAATCTTTTGAGATGTTTAGTTGGAGACACACCAAGTAATTGGGATTCTATATTGGCACAAGAAGAGTTTGCATACAATAATTTAGTAAATAGGAGTATGGGAAAAACACCCTTTGAGATTGTAAATGGCATACAACCGAGAAGTATATCTAATTTGAGGGATATTGCTGATGAAAGAAAGAGAAGTGCTAAAGTAGTAAAATTTTCTGAGTACATGAAGACATTGCATGAAGATGTGAAATATAAGTTGGAGAAAAGTAGTCAAAAATACAAAGACAAAGATGATAGATCAAGAAGAAACAATACTTTTGATATTGGTCATGAAGTGATGGTTCATTTGAAGAAAGGTCGATTTCTTGTTGGAACATATGGGAAGTTGAAAATGAAGAAGTTTTTACCTTGCAAGATTCTAAGGAAATTTGACAGTGGAAATGCATATGGGATTGAGTTGCCTGATGACATGGACATATCACCTATTTTCAACATTGCTGATTTTTATGAGTACCATGAACCTAATGAAGACATGAAAATACCATTGGAATATCCTCATAAGAAGATAGAAGAAGTGGATCATATCTTGGAGCAAAGAATTGGCAGAAGTACAAGAGGAAAATAATACATGGAATATCTGCTAAAGTGGAAGAATAGACCAATTGAAGACAGTTCATGGATTTTACAATCTTAGTTGGATGCAGCTCAGATCATACCTATTCAATGATTCAAAGAATCATTTCAAATAACCCTAGGTGTCTGATGTAGGAGCATCTTAGGTCCTTGGCAATCCTATGTCACCAAAAAGATGTTTGAAGTTTTCTATGTTGTTTGGTTCCTTTTGTTAGCACTAGTAAAAATTTTCATGCCTGCATTACCCTTTTTCTGGCCTCTACATCCTTTTCCCCCTATTTTCTGGCAAAACCCTAGGCAAACAATTCAAAAATCTAGCCTTTGCCATATAAAACCCTTGTTTTGTCTTGCCCTATTCTAATTTTGTGTTACCTTTTTGCGCCACTTAAGAATCCCTTAGTGCACGTGGTTATTTTCTCTCTTGGTGTTTTTTGAATCAGGTAATACTTCTTCATGCCTTGTAAACTTTACGGTGGTTCAGCGAACAATGTTCACATAATCTCTAGATACCTGGTGGTCTTATCTTTTTATCTTGCGACTTGGCAAACACTGATATCTTTTTCCCTTAGTCACTCATTCACGAAATGGAAGTGCCCTGCAGTGAGATTCTAAATCGACAGTTGTCTTATAAGAGGATAGAATCTTTCTGGCTCATAAGATCTTGCACCTGCCATTGATTTCCTATTGTGACATGGCTTTTCCTTTCGAGCGGGTCTGCATGCCAGGTGTGCTGATTCAGCGGTATCTGATTGCATCAAATTTTTTCAAAGGGTCCTATGTCATAGAATCTATAGAGTAGTATAAAGGGTTGATCCAATGGTTTTCGTAAGATCTAATGGAATTTGTAAAAGGTATGCACTTTTGCGACAAGCGTTGATCTCTCTTCAGGCGGGCCCAATTTCTAGTCAAAGATTTTGGCGGAGCAGTTAAATCTTTGGCGGTCTCGATAAAGTCTTTTGTGTTCATGCATTTGTAGGGTTTTTGGTAGGGTTCTAAATTCTTTTAGCGATTCAGTGAATACGTGTTCGCTAAATCTCTAGATAAAGTAGCAGTGTTTCAAGTTTTGCTGGGAATTGGTGAAATCTCTTTGGTCGCTAATTCACTAGATCATCAGTGGGCCCTCAAATATTTTTATGTATTCACCAATTCGTGAAGAGTAACCTGAGGTTAAGAATAGACTTTTTGATTCATCAAAAAGCTTTGTTCATTGAATCGTTTGATCTAACATGGGCTAAGTAATGTATTTTGCGACTTAAAGTTTCCCTACAGTCAAATATTCACCCAGTGGTCAAAGGGTTAAGTGATTGCTGAGAATGGTGGGACCATTTGCCAGGTGTCATAAATTTGTCCCTCTTTGATTGGTCAACTTGGATGATGTGGAACTTGTCAGTGGGGCTGTGGTTTTTCAAAGAGTTAAAGCAATGATAGATCTTGCAATTGTCACTATACCACTTGGGTAAGAAGCACAATGGTTAAGTGCACTGTATAACGACAGTCATTGATCTCTTTCAATGTCAGAGAGTTATCAGGGCAGGGAGAGATTCTCCATCCAACAGTTGTCTTATAATTTGAAACAATCTTTTGCCTCTATGCGAACTTCAAACAACCATTGATCTTCTTGATGCGGGCCCGGTAAATCTCTTAGTCTTTTTGGTGGATTTGATCAAGGGTTAGTGGCACCAACAAAATCCAAAGGTTTCATGCTTTCATGTAATAAAATGGTGAAGTGCTAAAAATTCTGGCGATTTGGTGAACAAGTGTTCACGTAGTAGCTAAATAAACTGGAAGAGAGGAAAAATGTTCAGCGAACTAGTGAAATTCCTTCAGTCACCAGTTCACCACTTATGAACCGAGGTTAAGTGTTTTCCTTTGTTCGCTGATTCACTAAAGTTAAACATGAGTTTGGGGTTTCATTTCATGAATGAGATAGCTTTTGTCATGTGGTCGCTAAATGTAACTAGGATTCCTATTAAAGGTACATCATAAAGCCCGCAAAACATGAAGATCAAACAATCACGATATAAAGTTGATCTTAGTTTGAATGTCGATAGCCAATTTGCTTCTTGAGCCATAAAGTAACCATTGTAGTTTGAATTCAAATTTCCAGTGGGTTTCCAACAATAGAAAGGACTAGTTTTTAATGCTTTCATGACCGGTTTTGATTAGTTTGGTGGTGCCAATTGTTGCAATGTGGTCCAGTGAGTATGATGATTGATTGTAGGGAGTTTTATGCCATGGGGAGAATGAATAATGGTGCTTGAGGCATGTTGCAGGGGTCAAATCAGATGAATTTGTAGGAATTTCTTGATCATTAGTACATTTCCAGAGGATTTACCATAAGTGAAGATTGGATTTTGGATCTGACTGCTCAGGGTTGCTTGGTTTTTCCTCCCAGTGTATTAATTTCTGATATGTTTGAATTGTATGGTGGGTGGAAACCCTAACCCTTAACCTTGTTATCCATAGCTTGTTGCATCCTAACCTATTTGGGATTCCAAGGTAACCAGTGGTATTTAGTGTTGAATTTTTTATTTTGTAGGGGTTCCAGTTTCAAAGTTCAAAATCAGTCCCGAGTTTCTAGTCCCAAGGTTTCGTAATAGCTTTTGACTCAGTGTTAGTTAATGAAAAAAGAAAGTTTTAGGTCTAAGCTATAGTTTTTAAGTTGGATGCTTTGTGGTTCATTGTATTCACAGAAGGAATTCATTATACTTAATATAAATATCTGGTTCTTATCTCTCCTTTGTGTCAAGTCAAGTAAGCTTTGAGGTTTCTGGCTCATTACATATTGTTTGTATGTATGTATCTTTATTCTTGAGTTCTAATCTAGGATTGGATTAAATTATGCTCTAGGTGGGATATGAGTTTGCCCCTTGTCTATGTAAAGATGTTTTGTAAGCAGTAAAGATTAGGATAAATGTATTTATGGCTATGAATTCTCAAGCATTCTCAAATTTGTGTATCTTTATGTCTAAGGACTCTTGCCCAATGGATGAGGCACTTGCCTAAATTAGTCTTCCTCTTGTTAACATACACTAGTTGAAGTTATTGCAGCCCAAAAATATTGAAATCAATAACCTTTTAAAGCTTTAAGTAGTTGGTTGTGTGGTTTTGTAACCGTATAGTAATGGAGAGTCAATGAATGAGGGGTTAGCATTTAGCACTTTCTTACTATCAATCTGTTGTCTAGATCTAGTCTTTGGTGTGTGAAGTATAGTTTTCATTGGGTTAGGTGCACCCACCTTGTTTTTGCAGAGCTAGAAGTGAAGAGGGTAGTCTTGTCCCTATAGTTGGTCTAGTTGCCCTATGATCCCTATACATTTTGGAACTAACCACTCCTAAAATCTATCTGAGAGTATATTGGCAGCCTAAGAGCATAAGCATCCATTTTGAACACCAACAAGCTGGTGACTCTACTGGGGATATGTTACAAAAGTCTATAATAACCAGTAGGTCATCATTGGAAAAAATAGGGTTATTGTTGTCCCTTGTCTTGTCAACTCATTTGGATATTTGTTAAGTGAGGAAGTTGTATTGTGAGATTCCCAATATTCTTGGGTGGTGACTCAAACATCTCTGTAGTAGTGCTAGTCAGTAGATTTTTATAGAATGAGTTATAGAGGTACCAGGTCCTAGAGAAAGGAGCATCCTAAAAACATAATGGAAGAAGGTATTCCAAGCACTTCTAGGCCTAGTCAAACAAGGGGAGGAAAGAAGAAAATAAATGTTTCTCATACTTGGAGAAATAAGAAAGATACAAGACAAGAAACTCAAACCAAGCCTAGTCAAGAAGAAAATATTTTAGAATATGAAGAGGTTGTTGATTTGGGACTAAACCAATATGAGGATGAATTTCAAGTGGGAGATGATGAGTCTGAGACTACTCTCCTAGAATCAGAGGAGATCTTTGAGGAGGTCTATGAATTGGAAAGAAGAGTCCAAGAACAAGTTGCTATCAGATAGCAAAGAGATAAGGACAAAGAAGACAGAGTAAGACAAGCCATGATAAGGGCTAATCAGCTAAAGAGGTAGTTGTTAGATTTGGAGGCAATTAATTTTGTCCCAGAGCCTGAAAGAGTAGAGGAACAACCTATTGTGTATAAAACACATGAGATAACTAGGCCTAGAGATAAGGGCAAATAGAAAACTATTGGACTTCAAATTAATGAACAAGTTCATGTGGAAAACCCATTAGAGAAAGGGTTGAGATTAGATGTAGACCTTGAAAAGGCTAGAAAAGAGAAAGAAATGTGGGCTAAAAAACTAGACAAAGCAGAGTTGGAGGCTACTGCTGTAGAAATGAGGAAGAAGATTGATTTTCTCAAGCATACCTCAAGACCTTCAAATGTTGCTACTTCCTTCTTGGGACAAGGTGTAAATCATGGTAACCTTGCAACTCAAACAAATGGCATTCCGGGTGCTACTAAAATTCCTACTAGTTCAAACATAAGGACATCTACATCTCAAGGAATGGATCCACCACATGGAGTTCCTATTCATGAAAGGTACAAATAACTTATTTTTTTTGGTATTCCTGGTAATCCTAATGTTATTCCTGATGAAATTAGAAAGAAGCTCCCTAAGTTTACTGGAAGCAATGTCATCACATGTGAGGAACATCTAAAAATTTTTATGGATGTAATAGATGATTATAATGTTGAGCCTGATGATTTTGTAATGAAGTTGTTTGTACAATCTCTGACTGAAGATGCTAGGGATTGGTTTAGAGGATTGTCCCATGCTAGAATAGGATCTTGGAATGTATTTAAGAACTATTTCAAGGAGCATTATGGAGATAAAACAAATGAGGGTTTTATTTTGAATGAATTCAATAACATAAAGAAAAATTAGAATGAAGAGGTCCTTGAATTTAATATAAGATTCCAAAAGGCTATGCATAGGCTCCTGCAGGTTATTAGATTAGATGACAAAGTGTGTCTTGTGACATACTTAAATGCTTTTGATGCAAAGATGGGTTACCTCTTAAGGGACAAAAACCCTAGAAATCTTGGGGAGGCTTACAAGTTGGCTATCAACATAGAGAGTAATAGAAGAATATTAGGAAAATTAGGGAGAAGAGATGATTATAGGCCTCAAGTGCAAAATAAGAAGGAGATGGGAAGGTCTACTAATTTTAAGCCAAAGAAAGAGGATAATCTAAAGCAGATTCTAAGTTCTTTAGAGGATCTAAAGCCTGATGAAAAAAGAAACACTAGGGTTGTAACAAATGACCGGCCTATCTCAAGCAATTTTAGTAGGCAACCAAGAATGCAGAATTACCCATACAATACTCAGTGGAAGGATGGAAAGCCCATTTTTCCAGTTAAGAGGGATAGGCTTGATGATAGGATTCCTAATCCTTTACAAATAAATTCAATTAACATGAATGATGACGTCCCATGGTGTGCTGCTTGTCAATCTCCTCATAGTCCAGAGCATTGTGTTATTGCTCTGAATTTATCTGAGAATCAAGAACAGGATGAACAATATGATTAGAGTGGTTGTGCAATGACTTCTTCACATGCATGGGATGAGGTTGACTCTATTGATGGTGAGAAAGAGGAATTTGATAATGTTGGATGTGATACAGTGAAGTGTGAGGAACATGTTTCCTTAAGGAGACCCTCTGATGAAGAAATTGCTCAAATCGCTGCAGAAATGGTCACTCAAGCAAGGAGCAATTATAATTTGAGAAATAGGACAATTGGAAGCACAAATGGTAAACCAAGTAGTATGTTTATCAAAAAATCAGAAAAGAGTACACAACAGCATGAGGAAAAGGAGAAAGATGATGGTGTTGTCAGTAAGGTTAAAGTAAAAAAGAAGATGGGACCTGCTGCAATACCTCAAGGTAAAGCACAGACACCAGAGATAGTTGTTCCCATACCTTAGAAGGATGATGAGTTTTTGCACAAAGGTAAATCTAACTTGACTATACAAAAGGAAAATAAAGATGTCGCTCTGATTAAGGAAGACATGGGCAACCATACATATGTTCCCATTGATATGACTAAATTGCTTTCACAAATAACCGTCAAGGTTCCATTGTTAGAAATGATGAGAATAGAAGAGCACAAGGTCAAGGCCCTGGATTGGGTAAATGGTGCCTCTTCTATAAAGGTCCAAGAAATGAACAGAGGTGATAAGCATGTGGCTTCTTTAGATGACACACTTGATAGTAAAAATGAAGAAATTGTCTTTGAGATTCCTCAGAGGTATTTGGATGCAAATGCTATAAATATTGCATCAGGGACAGATGATCCTTTTTTCTTGTCCCTTATGATAAATGAAAAATTGTTGAAGAATTGCATGATTGATTCTGGAGAATCAAACACTGTCATGCCTATAGAGATCATGAACTTATTAGGACTAAAGGTAGATACACCTCATGGGAGATGCCAAGCTATGGACTCAAGAGAAGTGCCACTTATTGGTACCATTAAGGCTTTTCCTTATAAATTAGTAGGATTTCCTGATAAACTACTAACTATGAGTGTTCTTGTAGTTGATATTCCTCCTTAGTATGGAATGTTGTTATCTAGAAAATGGAGTGCATCTATGGGAGGAAGTATTCAATGTTACTTGTATTTTGCTACTTTTAACATTGACGGTGAAAGTGTGAAAGTTTCAAGAGAAGCTAGAACTCCACATATGATTGAGGAGGATGAAGAGGAAAATATGAATTGTTTTGTGGACACTGACATTGGTTCTTTCCAAGTTCAGGAGAGAGAGGTGCAAGAAAGGGTCAAGCCTATCTTTCTGGCTGATGATGAACATAACATGGCAGAAGGTAATGTCTTATGGACCTTGTATTTTGATGGAGCAAGTTCAAGGGAAGGTGCCGGAGTAGGAGTGCTATTGATATCCCCAAGTGGTAAGAATTTCAAGTTTTCTTTCACTCTCTTGTTCCCTTGTACAAATAATGTTACCAAATATGAGGCCCTATTGATTGGTTTGAGACAAGCATCAAAACATGGGATCAAACATCTTAGGGTGCTTGGTGATTCTGAGTTAATAGTTTCTCAGATTAGATCAAAGTATGCATCAAAGAATCAAAGGTTGAAACAATATAGAAATGTTGTTTGGGATGAAATTGAAGGTTTCAGTGCCTTTGGTATTGATTGGGTGGATAGAAGCCAAAATAGGATGGCTGATTTACTAGCAAACATAGCATTAAGGCCAGAGGATATTACTTTTGTAGGGATATCCAGGATTGAGTGTAAGTCTAGGCCTTCTATCCCAGACAATGTTGAGAATTGGTAGGTATTTTCTAATGATCGGGATATACTAGGGTTTTTGCAGTGTGAATCTCATTTTGATGGTCAGGAAATGGATTTCAGCACTTATGTTGAGATCAAAAATGGAAAAGAAAATGTTCTTGGGAAAGAATTTTTGCAACTAAAGTCAAATAGGATCCCAAGGGGATTGATTTCTCTTGAGAAGGCATTTGATGATAAAGAGAGGATCTATTTTCCTAGAATTGTTGATAAGATAAATAATTTGGAGGAAATAAATTTAGGAACATGTCAAGTACCCAAAAATGTTTACATAGGTAAATGTTTGTCTCAAAAAACTAGGAATAATTTGATTGATCTTCTCAAAAAATTTAGACATGTCTTTGCATGGTCTTATGATGATTTGAAAGCCTATAGAGAAGAGCTATTCCAGCATGAAATACCATTGAAGGAAGGAACTAAACCTTTTAGGAAGAAGTTAAGGCCTGTGAACCCTACCTTCACACCAAAAATGTAAGATGAACTCAAAAAGATGATGGATGCTAGCATCATCAAGCCTGTTAGACATTCTACTTGGGTGTCAAACTTGGTTCCAGTCAGAAAAAAGAATGGTGACATTAGGTTATGTGTTGATTTTAGGAATTTGAATGTCAATTCTTTGAAGGACAATTATGGTTTGCCTAATATGGAGAATATGTTGCAAGAGGTTACTGGATCAGAGTTAATGTCCATGATGGATGGTTTCTCTAGATATAATCAGGTCATGGTCAAGGAGTTAGAACAGTTCAAGATTGCATTCACTACCCCTTGGGGAACATATGTTTATGTTAGAATGCCTTTTGGTTTGACAAATGCAGGAGCTACTTTTCAGAGAGCTATGGATGTGGCCTTTGCAGACTTCATAAAAAAATTCCTAGTAGTGTATTAGGATGATCTCACAGCATATTCAGAAAAGGAAGATCAACATTGTGAACATCTTGAGAAGATTTTTATTAGGGCTTTGGAGTATGGGATTTCTTTGAATCCAAAGAAGTGTTCTTTTGGTGTTGTGGAAGGCAAGCTCTTAGGACATATTGTGTCCAAGGATGGAGTGAGAATTGACCCTGAAAGGGTTATGGCTATAGATAAGCTTTCACCACCTAAAAATGTTAAAGGAATACAATCTTTCTTTGGGCAGGTAAATTTCCTAAGGAGATTTGTTACAAACTTTGCATAAATCATTCTCCCTATCTCTAGAATGTTGAAAAAAGAGGCATAGATTGAAAGGAATGAAGAAGAAAATGAATCTTTCAAAAGTATCAAAAAGGCCATCAAGGATGCTCCAGTTTTGTGGACACCTGATTATGGTAAGCCCATGCAGAGATGTTATTTTGCTTCTTGTCATACAGTTGCAACAGTTTTATTGCAAAAGAATTAGATGGATATGAACAACCCATATCATTTTTTAGTAAATCCCTACAAGAAATAGAATTGAAATATGATATTACTGAGAAATAGGCTTATGCCTTAGTCAAAGTAGTCAAGGCTTTTAGATGTTAACTTGTGGGAGCTAAGGTAGTTGCTTATGTTCCTAGTGCTACAGTTAAGGATATATTGGTGCAACAAGAAGTTTCAGGGAAAAGATGTAGATGGATCAATAGGATCCAAGAATTTAATATTGATATCTAGATTAAAAAATTGGTAAGAGGCTTAGGTCTTGCAAAATTAATGGCACATAGCAATTTAATTGCGAATCATGTGAATGTGTTAGAAGAAGAACAAAGACCATATGTTTTTTATTTGGATTATTGTGATTGGTACAAAGATGTTATTGGTTACTTGCAGAAATTGGTCCTTCCCCCTGAGATGGATGAAAATAGGAGAACTATCAAGTTACAATCTGCAGGGTATGCCATTATACATGGTAAGTTATGGTGGAGAAGAAATGAAGGAGTATTGCTAAAGTGTATAGACCATGAGAGGTCTAAGGCTCTGTTAAAGGAAATGCACCAAGGTGTATGTGGAGGACACTATATGGCAAAGACCATAGCCCACAAGATCCTTAGGTCTGGATTTTGGTGGTCTACAATTTTTAGAGATACACATCAGTTTGTAAGAAGATGTGATGCATGTCAGAGATTTGTTGGAAAGTTGAAATTTAATGGAAATTTGCGACTTAGACTTGTTGCAGTTCAGGCTCCTTTCCAGAAGTGGTGTATTGACTTTATTGGGGAGATTCCAAATAAATCTAGTGGTGGACATTCTTACATACTAGTGGCAATAGACTATTTTACCAAGTGGGTTGAAGCTATCCCTACTAGAAAGGCTACTAGCAAAGTTGTGATAGACTTTGTGATGCAGAGCATCCTCACCAGGTTTGGTTGCCCAGAGATAATTGTGGTTGATAATGCAATGTGTTTTAGATCACAAGAGTTTAGTAATTTTTGTCAGCAATATGGGATACACATTTCATTTTCTTCCCCATATCATCCACAAGGAAATGGCCAAGCTGAGTCTAGTAATAAAAGTCTAATCAAGATTCTCAAAAGGGTGTTGGACAAAAATAAGAAGGCCTGGGACTCAAAGTTATGGTGGGCACTATGGGCTGATAGGGTAACTATTAAGAGAGCCATAGGTTGTGCTCCATTTGATTTGGTGTATGGAATAAGTGCTAGATTGCCTCAAAATAATTTATTGCAGATGTATAAGTTCATCCAGGCATATGATGAAGATTTGAATGATGAGATGAGAGTAAGAATGGATGAACTGATCCAATTGGAAGAGGTAAGGAGAGATGCACATGAAAGAAATGAGACATTGCATAGAAAATGTAAGAATTTGTTTGATAGAAGGGCTACTCAAAGGAGTTTTGATTTTGATGACCTTGTCTTGATGCGGAATGCAAGGTTAGAAGATAAGGGGAAGCATGGAAAATTTGATCCAATTTGGTTGGGCCCTTATCTTATTGAAAGCAAATAGAGGACAGATTCTTATGTCCTCAAGGATTTAATTAGTGGTACTTTGGAATTGCCTGTTCATGGACAATTCCTAAAGTTTTACTTCTCCTGAAGTATCTTTTCCATGAGTAGTAGTTTAGGTTTTCCCCTGTATAGTCATCTATTTTTGCTTTTTGTGTCAAAGTTTTGAGTTGGTCTGCTCTTCCAGGAGATTCTAGCTTGCTCGTTGTATCTGCAGGAGATACACATCCCTGAGTATGAGCCATTGTTAGCACTGGTAAAAAATTTCATGGCTGCATTCCCCTTTTTCTGGCCTCTGCATCCTTTTTCCCCTATTTTCTGGCAAAACCCTAGGCAAAAAATTCAAAAATCTAGCCGTTGCCATATAAAACCCTTGTTTTGTCTCACCCTATTCTAATTTTGTGTTACCTTTTTGTGCCACTTAAGAATCCCTAAGTGCATGTGGTTATTTTCTCTCCCTGTGTTCACTGAATTGAGTAATACTTTTTCATGCCTTGTAAACTTTTTGGCAGTTCAACGAACAGTGTTCGCGTAATCTCTAGATGCCTGGCGATCTTATTTTTTTATCCTGCAACCTCGCAAACACTAATATCTTTTTCCCTTAGTCGCTCATTTGTGAAATGGAAGTACCTTGCAGTGAGATTGTAAATCAACAGTTGTCTTATAAGTGGATAGAATCTTTCTGGCTCATAAGATCTTGCACCTACCGTTGATTTCCTGTTGTGACGTGGCTTTTCCTTTTGAGCGGGTCCACACGCTAGGTGTGCTGATTCAGTAGTATCTGAATGGTCCACGAGGTGTTGTGTCAACTTTTGTTAGAGGGTCCTATGTCATAGAATCTACAGAGTAGTATAAAGGGTTGATCCAATGGTTGTCGTAAGATCTGATGGAATTTGTCAGAGGTATGTGCTTTTGCGACAACCGTTGATCTCTCTTCAGGCAGGCCCAATTTTTGGTCTAAGGTTTTGGTGTAAGGTTTTGGTGGAGCGGTTAAATCTTTGGTGATCTCGATAAAGTCTTTGGTAGGGTTCTAAATTCTTTTAGCGATTCAGCGAATACATGTTCACTGAATCTCTAGATAAAGTAGCAGTGTTTCAACTTTTGTTGCGAATTGGTGAAATCTCTTTGGTCGCTAATTCACTAGATCATCAGTGGGCCCTCAAATTTTTTTATGTATTTGCCAGTTCACGAAGAGTAACCTAAGGTTAAGAAAGGACTTCGTGATTTAGCGAAAAGCTTTGTTCATTGAATCGTTTGATCTAACATGGGTTAAGTAATGTATTCTGCCACTTGGAGTTTCCTGCAGTCGCGTATTCGCCGAGTGGTCAAAGGGTTAAGTGATTGCTGAGAATGGTGGGACCATTTGCTAGGTGTCATAGATTTGTCCCTCTTTGATTGGTCAACGTGGATGATGTGGAACTTGTTAGTGGGGTCGTGGTTTTTCAAAGAGTTAAAGCAATGATAGATCTTGTGGTTGTCACTATACCACTAGGGTAAGATGCACAATGGTTAAGTGCATAGGATAATGATAGTCATTGATCTCTTTCAATGTCAAAGGGTTGTCAGGATAGGGAGAGATTCTCCATCCTATGGTTGTCTTATAATCTGAAAGAATCTTTTGGCTCTATGCGAACTTGAGAAAATTGTCGATCTTCTTGATGTGGGCCCAGTAAATCTCTCAGTCTTTTTGGTGGATCTGATAAAGGGTTAGCGGTGCCAACAAAATTCAAAGGTTTCACTCTTTCATGTAATAAAATGGTGAAGTGTTAAAAAGTCTAGCGATTTGGCGAACAAGTGTTCACGTAGTAGCTAAATAAACTAGCAAAGAGGAAAAATGTTCAGCGAACTGGCGAAATTCCTTCAGTCGCCAATTCACCAATTATGAACCGAGGTTAAGTATTTTCCTTTGTTCACTAATTCACTAAAGTTAAACATGAGTTTGGGGTTTCATTTCATGAATGAGATAGCTTTTGTCACATGGTCGCTAAATGTAACTAGGATTCCTATTAAAGGTAAATCATAAAGCCCGTGAAACATGAAGATCGAATGGTCACGATATAAAGTTGAACTCAATTTGAATGTTGACCGCGAATTTTCTGCTTGAGCCATAAAGTAACTTTTGTAGTTTGAATTCAAATTTTGAGTGGGTTTCCAGTGATAGAAAGGACTAGTTTTTAATGCTTTCATAATCGGTTTTGATTAGTTTGGTGGTGCCGATTGTTGCAGTGTGGTCCAACGAGTATGATGATTGATTGCAGGGAGTTTTATGCCATGGGGAGAATGAATAATAGTGCTTGAGGTGTGTTGCAGGGGTCAAATCAGATGAATTTGCAAGAATTTCTTGATCTTCAGTACATTTCCAGAGGATTTACCATAAGTGAAGATTGGATTTTGGATTTGACTGCTCAGGGTTGCTTGGTTTTCCCTCCCAGTGTATTAATTTCTGATATGTTTGAATTGTATGGTGGGTGGAAACCCTAACCCTTACCCTAGTTATCCGTAGCTTGTTGCATCCTAACCTATTTGGGATTCCAAGGTAACCAATGGGATTTAGTGTTGAATTTTTTATTTTGTAGGGGTTCCAGTTTCAAAGTTCAAAATCAGTCCCAAGGTTTTGTAATAGCTTTTGACTCAGTGTTAGTTAATGAAAGAAGAAAGTTGTAGGTCTAAGCTATAGTTTGCAAGCTAGATGCTTTGTGGTTCATTGTATGCACAGAAGGAATTCATTATACTTAATATAAATATCTAGTTCTTATCTCTCCTTTGTGTCAAGTCAAGTAAGCTTTGAGTTTTCGAGCTCATTACATATTGTTTGTATGTATGTATCTTCATTCTTGAGTTCTAATCTAGGATTGGATTAAATTATGCTCTAGGTGGGATATGAGTTTGCCCCTTTTCTATGTAAGGATGTTTTTTAAGTAGTAGAGATTAGGATAAATGTATTTATGGCTATGAATTCTCAAGTATTCTCAAATCTGGGTATCTTTGTGTCTAAGGACTCTTGCCCAATGGATGAGGCACTTTCCTAAATTAGTATTCCTCTTGTTAACATACACTAGTTGAAATTGTTGCATCCCAAAAATATTGAAATCAATAACCTTTTTAAGCTTTAAGTAGTTGGTTGTGTGGTTTTGTAACCATATAGTAATGGAGAGTCAATGAATTTGGGGTTAGCATTTAGCACTTTCTTACTTTCTTACTGGGTTAGGTGCACCTGCCTTGGTTTTGCAGAGCTAGAAGTGAAGAGGGCAGTCTTGTCCCTATAGTTGGTCTAGTTACCCTATGATCCCTATACATTTGGAACTAACCACTCCTAAAATCTATCTGAGGGTATATTGGTAGCCTAAGAGCATAAGCATCCATTTTGAACACCAACACCTTCCTTGACCAAGTTGGTTTGGTGTTGCTCAGTTTCCTTTGTTCACCGGTGTTGGTTAGTTATCTCTCTGGTGTTTGGTTATTTCCCTAGTGCTCGGTGATGCTTGTCTGGTGCTTAGTTTCCTTGCTTATCGAGTTATTTATTTTGGAGTTCTTTTGAGGCCAACTCTTACAATTAATTTTAGTCATGTATTTAATACTCATATCCATCATTAGGAAGCATGTGGACCTAGATCTGTTCATTCCTTCTGTTAGTTATGGATCTAAAGGCCGACTTGTTTCCGTAGGCTCTTTTATAAATATAGTTATTTGGTTAGAGTTTAGGGAGTTAGTTTTTATAGAAGATATGAGATAGAAGATTAGAGATTGTTGGCAGATCCTTGCATGTTGGAGGACTTCTATACTTAATTGTAATATTTGGCCTGGACCAGAAAGGCCTTACAGTCGGACATGTATAAATCAATTGAAGATAATATATGAAAGTGTTATGCATTCTATCTCTCACTATTGTATTTGTTACTTTCGTGTGTGATCTCTACAAGATAGATCTAGTTAGGACATGCCTTTGGCCCCTCTCCCCATCCTCCCTTGCATCATATATAATGGTGAAAGAAAACACCAAGTATTTAATCTATGCAATATTCTGGCACAATAATTTTTGGAGAATGTAAAGATAACTAAGAAGGATAAATATAAAGCATTTAGATTTGGCTCACTACTGGTTCATATGTACATTCATATTGAGCATAAGTTTCTTGTAATTCACCCTAGAGCATGGAAGGACAACATACTCACTAGTATTTAGATATTAGATGGATACAAAGACAACCGTACATGGGTAGATGGTGATTTATTTTCTATGATCAAGATTCTACAAAGGAAAATGAAGGAAAGATACAAGTGTAGACTATGATTTTGAACCTGTTTCCTATCTTGAAAGGCTAAAACATTCAAACATTAGACTAATCTAACATGTTCATGAACTAAAAATAGCATAAGACATGAAAACAAAACCAAAGCCACCTCAAAATTGTTGCTAAAAACAAGTGCTATAGAGAAAATGTTTGATTTGCTTCAATTAGAGGGATGTGGGTGTGCTCTCAAATGCATGGAGAGGGATTTATGGTGATGCATAAATGATGAGAAAAGCTTGAAATATGAACTAAGATTAATCCATTAAGCTATTCTAAGATGTGTTAGAAAACATGAAAAACATGAAGAAATCTAACAATTAAGATGTATGCTAAGATGATCTAGTTAAAAATGCTCATGATAACAATGCAATAAATGATAAAAACTAAGCTAATAATTTGCTCTTGGAAGGAGGAGTATTTATAGGATTTCCTAAGGGCTTGGGTTAGGAGGATAGGTTAGAGTTTGGGGTAAGGTTAGGGGTTGAGTCAAGGGATTAAGGATGAAGACTTTCTAGAAGAGTCTAGGCTTTGGATGAGGATGAAGACTTTCTAGAAGAGTCTAGGCTTTCTAAGGATAAATATGAAATTTAGGAGATAAATAAAGATTTATTTATCTCAAAAGCTTTAATGAGTTTGAGGCTCATTAGGGGAAAGTTTATCTCCTTGTGACAAGTGTCATAAGGGGATTGGGTTGAAAGATGGGAGGAATGTGCACAATTTGGAAAATGTGCCTAAGGTCAAAGGGTGTAAGAAAGGGGTGAGGGGCTTCTTAAATGCACCATAAATGCATGTAAGAGGGATAAGGAGACCTTAAATGTCTTCAATGCATGTAAGAGAAGCCTCTAGAAGTTTGTTGACTTTGGGTCAAGCTTAGGAGTTGGCTAACCTTGTTTAGGGAATGTGACAAGGTTAGGGGGGAATTAGGATTAGGATTAGGGGATTTTAAGATTAGGATGGGTGAAGAGGTTGGGTTGAGAAGTTTCTAGAAGAGTCTAGAGTTTTCTTAGGTTTTATAGAATAAAAGTTTATTCATTCCAAAGGCTTTTGGTTTTGGGAATATTTATTAAAATATATTTAATAAATATGAAAATTAAATATTTAATCTTAATTAAATATTTTGAGTTGAGATTAGGGTTAGAAGGATGGGATTAGCCTTTTAATCGAGATTAAGAAGGAATTAGAAGATTTTGGAAGAGGTTAGTGGTCTAAAGGAAATTGGCCAAGTTTTGGGAAAAAAATAAATTAATTATTTATTTTGGGATTTTTGGTCAATTTATTAATTAAAATAATTAATAAACAGGGGATTAATGTTTAAATAAGATTTAAACATTTTTGGGAGGGATTTCTTAATTAAATATTTTTAATTAAGATAAAGGGATTTAATGACATAAAAATAAATTAATTAATTAAATAAATAATTA
Organism: Chamaecyparis obtusa; assembly: GCA_027943335.1. Taxonomy (NCBI): domain Eukaryota; kingdom Viridiplantae; phylum Streptophyta; class Pinopsida; order Cupressales; family Cupressaceae; genus Chamaecyparis; species Chamaecyparis obtusa. The sequence goes on from BSBK01010508.1 coordinate 42,479, forward strand.
ATTAATAAATGATGATGTCATCAGGGATTTTTCAAAAAATAAAAATACTTTATTTTCTGAAAGATTTTTAGGTGTCTACAACAAGATCCCTAAAGAATTGGTTGAACGATATAAGGATATAATATGTTTGATGGTTGAAAATGATTGTGTATTCTTTGAAGCAATTGAACCTAGGAATAAATGGTGTTACCCTATGGGATATGAGGATATTCCTAAATTTTTTGTAATGCAGATAGAACATGTACTAGAATATGAAATTGACACATCTAAGGAGAGATGGGGGACATATGAAAAAAATTCAACCAAAGTTAGAGAAGAACATGACAAAGGCACAAGGAAAAGGATGATAGAGAAAATGGTTGATGATATGGAAATGAAGGTAGAGATGACAAAGGAAAAATTAAAAGGAATAAGGAATAAGATGATAGAAGGAACCTCTAGATTGGCAAGCATGAAACTTAAAGCTCCTCCACCTTTTGAAGCATAAATCATAAAAAGTACTACTTCTGATATAATTGATCTATCTATAACTCCTGAGAAGATAGCACAAAAATATGCACCCATGGACACACCAAGAATGTCTACAAGATCAAACAAACCTAATATCCCTAAGAAACAAAAATTTGAAGTCGAAGCCAAGAGGAAAGAATAAAAGGAAACTGAGAAGAAAGAAGAGAAAGTTGAAAAAAATAAAGTAGAGAACCTATTGAAACCAAACATAAAAACACTACATAAAAGGATACTAAGATATGGTAACTTGAATAATATTAATAGGTACTATGAGAGGTATGAATTTTTTAATCAATCAGTAATAGAAGATATAGTGATTGAGCATTTATTGGTCTACAAAAAGAGCCTACTAGAAATAGAGGGAAGTATTCCTAAAGACTTGTATGGCAAGTTAGAAATCAGAAAACAACTTGCACAAATTGAAGATGAGGCAATAAGAAATAAACATATTGAGGATATGTTTCATGTAGTCTCTATATAGGAAAGAGAGAAGACAATGAAGGAGCTCAAACAATTATTAAGAACAAAAGCCAGACTTGTAAAGATAATGGATAGAAAATATGATGAAGTCATTAAGGATGCACAAAAAGCACTAGATCAAATTCTGATGAGTGACATTCCTAAGAAAGCTTCACCTCCTAAGGCTACCAATCTCACACCCATAGGAATAGGAGAATCTTTAATTCATCCATGGAAATCATGGAAGGAAGCAAAGTAAAAATTGACAAGCAACTAGACTTCTTTGTTTATGTTGTGCCTGTAACTCTTGAAACTACACTTGATGATGGTGATCCTTGTCAAGGAAACATGGATAGTATAGTGATAGAAGAAGAAGAAGGACATAAAGAAGAACATCATAAAGAAGAAGAACATAAATAAGAAGGATCAGAAAAGGAAGGAAAGAAAGAGGAAGAATAGAGAGAAGAGACAAAAATTAAGATCAAACAAGAGCCTGATACTTCTACCACTTTATTGTTCAAAAGTATGGACAAACCTATGATCACTCATGTTGAGAACATGGATGAGGATAAATTGATGAGATTATCCTTCATGGAATTTTCTAAGAAAAAAGAAAGGTCAGAACATAAAGGTGACAAGAAGGTTAAGGTAATTTCTAGGGAAGTTGATATAGTAAACAATGTGCTCCTTCTACCTCTTGTATTTCAAGGAAACTATGATGTGAAGAACTTTAACATGGCCCTAGAAAAATTTGACAATCACTATAGGTCCTAAGTGAAGATCGTCGAGGAGAAGGTAGAGAAAAGACATCTAGAGAAAAAGTTGAAGGAAGTATGCTAGTCTATTTCATGGGACTTGGGCATTCTGAAAACAACTATTTCTAAGGCCAAAGGTTGTGTTGCACATCGAAGAAAGTTGTATAGTTATTGCATTAACCCTCTTAGACACATTCAAAATATTGATGACATAATAGATAAGGACATGGATACTTTGGATAATATGATGGATAGTTGTGAGACATCACAAACTGTATTAGAGATGGACAAGAAAACATCATAGATTGTTGATAAGATGGATGTATTGGATATAGAGAAAGGGAGAGTAATGAAAAGATTTAGTTTTTTGAAGAGTCTAATCACTCCAAAGTTATCAATTCTTGAGGCACATCTTACTCAGATGGAAAAGATTGGCGAGTCAATGACCAACTCTATACCCACTAAAATGAAGATAGTAGAGACATCATCCTATGCACTGAATGGCCTAATTCATGTTAGTGAATTATTGATCAAATCATGGATCGATGAAGTGAAGACTTTGGAAGATTCCTTCCAAGATATTCTAAAACTAGTGAGCAAGCACTAAGTTCCACATTTTTGTAAATTTTACAGTCTTGGGTATATCTTTTCCATTGATGTCAAAGGGGGAGAAGAGAAGAAGAAAATTAAAAAAAGAAGAAGAAAAGAGTAAATAAGAAAAAAAGAGGAAGAAGATAATATATATATGTATATAGAAAAGAAAAAGAAGAGGAAAGAGTACAGTTAGTGTTTTGGACACAGCCATTTTTTGCTAACTGTTGCCATCGATGCCAAAGGAAGAGATTGTTGGAAAGTGATATTTTATGAGCACTATGAAGAACTTGAGGGTTGTCATTTATGGAGAGACATATGATATGGTGATCACATGAAGTAAGTATGAGTGTTGGAGATACAATCTTGAAAATGACTAAGTATAGAATTAGATTAATAGAGTACTACAGAACTATTTTGGGCACCAAAGATAGTATACAATAGATGATAGTTTGCAAGCTTAGATGAAGACATTTTGGGATGTATATGACCTTTAGTTTAGATCACTTGTTTTTTGGTATTGATATCAGTAAGTTACAATGATATGAAGACATGCGGAGATAGAGGAACAGTGAAATAGGGCATATGATCAGTCGCGATGATTAAGGGAATGTAAGATGGAATGGTAACATGCTAAGTTAGATAAAGATTGCGGATTACTGACACTTTGGTAATACAAGATCTCTGACTTAGTATTTATTATTTGCATTATTAATATTTATATGAAGAGCTTTGTGTAAAGTGAATATGAGAAGAGTGTGAAATACAACTAGAACTATCAAAGCATAGAAGATGCTTGTATTTTTCATTCTTGAAGAACACTTTTTAACTAAAGTATTTATTGTAAGAGTTGTAAGTTCACTATACCTTCAACATGGTTTAGTATACCTTTAACAAGGTTGATATTCCTCTAACAAGGAAATGTACTATGTAATAATTAGCTCCTAACGAGGCTAGATCTCCTAACAAGGATATAATATTTTAGTGCATAGTTGTGGGTACCATCCCCACCGGGGTTTTTCCTTGGCCAGGATTTTCATGAAAATAAATAATGGTGTTATGAGTTGTGTGTTATTTTTTTATGCTTTTTTTATTTCTACAATCATATGGTTTATTTGGAATTGGTTTAAGTTTAATATAAAGTGTTTTAATATTGATCCACCCCCTTTCTCAGTATTCCTCAATCCTAATAGGTTCATGATATTTTTATTATGTCAACAAGATTTTGAAAAAAATGAGGATATGTGTGACCAAGGTATGCTTTTAAGAATTGTTTGCAAAGTTTTATGAATTTAAGGGTGAGTGTTTTAAAGAGTTCTTAATGTTTTTTATTCACTCACGTAAGACAAATCAAACAAGAATGTGTTGAAAAGTTGGCTATACCAATGTATATGACTTATTATAGTGTTGTCATTATGGAAACAAAGTCATATAGTAGTTTGGAGTCAGTGCACTTGATGAGAAGATCATAAATCAACTAAGTGTTGAAGACTAGATAGTGTATAGAGTACCTGAAGCTCAGACCATCTTCACACATGTGTATAACCGAGTTATGGTATGTACCCTAGAAGATAACTTTGTTAGACTATATTCATGCTTGGTATATGAGTGCATGATCAGATATGCAAGTATGAGAAAGATACAGACAGTTGAAGTTACAAAGCTAGTGTGTGCTAGAAGAGAAAAGAGTAAGTAGCCGACTATTAGCATTTTGATTTGTGGTTATATTCTAATTATGTAAAGGCTATGCACCTATTGTATTTAGGTTGTTGACATGTATATATTTTTTTTGTAAACAAACTTGAGCCAATTCAATTGGAAGCGTTGTATGAAATCATTTAAAGGGTCGACCTAGTTGTTTGTTTTGTATGCGCATATAAATATGAGATGCACCCATTGTATTTATTATGGAAGTTGATAGAGATATAAGTAGAACAAAAGTGTGTGAAGATTCTATAAGATGTATTAGATCTTTGCAAGAGGTCAAAGCATTAGCACATCAAAGGAACTGATCAGACAAGCAGTGTCACAGTGACAGTTCATCCAGCAGATATAGTGTGTATCTGAGATCGGAAGGTTGTAGCCCTCACCACTGGACCAGTGAGCTCTAGGATAGTGCATTCACTCCCCTAAGAGGGACTATTGTAAAATAATCCTAATAGGGTCCGACCCTTTACTAGGTATACTATACTAAATATATTGTAAAGAAACTCCTAAGAGGGTTAAGGATCTTCTAACAAGGATCATAATACACTAGTACATAATAGTAGTAGGTGTCAATTCCCACTGGAGTTTTTACCTATTTTGGTTTCCCCATAACCATATTGGTGTTATGTGTTGATTTCATGTTTCATGTTTATGTGGATGTTCATTTCAGTACTAAAGCATTTAAGTTTAGTTTAAAGATTAAGTGAAAAGATAAAATACAGTGAACAGTGATTCACCCCCCCCCCCTCTCAGTGTTCCCATTCCTAACAATTGGTATTAGAGCTCTAGTGCTCAGAAAAGAATTTTAACCACTTGAGGAGATCATGGACAAAGCAGAGATGAAATATCTAAAAATAAATCTTGAAGCTGCTCTTAATGACCTAGATAAATCTAAAAGAGAAATTGAAGAACTAAAAGAAAAAGTTAGTGATGCTCAATTAGTTATCAAAAGGCTAAGAAAGGATTTGAAAGAATTCTCTAATAGTTATCTAGGAACAATTTTCAAGAAGCTAAAAGAAGAAGATGCATCCTCAAAAGAATAGCTTGAAGAATTTGATGATAAGTTGATTAACAATCAAGAAGTCTATGAAGAACAGGTCAAAGAGAACATTCAACTCAATGAAGAATTAAGGAAAGAAAACATGGAAATCTTGGACCTAAGAAAAAATAAAGAAAGCTTGGAATCTGAATTAAGAGAAGCAAAGAATTAGATTAACAAATTACACACCAGTTCTGATTTGATAGAATCTTAGTTGTATGCAAGAAGAGCTAAAGGAGATACTAGCTGCATTGGATATAATGAAGCACAAAATCATATTGACAATATGTGAGAAAGAATGAATGCACAAAAGGACTCTACTGATACTAATAAGTCTGAAGATCAAACTAAAAATAATGGTGAGCCACCTAAGAATGAGTGCAACTAATAAACCGCACTTGTTATGCATCTAACAAGCATGGACACATAGCTAGGAACTGTACAAAGGTAAGAACTTTTAATGGTTACTATTATTCATGCAATAAATTTTGTCATAGAACTATGAATTGCAAGACAAGTAAAAATAATAGGACTCAGCATGGTTAGAGAAATTAGAATCAGTCAAATGTAAGAAGTTCTCAGAATGTTACATGTCAGATATGTAACTATAATGGTCACTCAACTAGACAATGTAAAATGGTGAGTCATGTCAATGTGCCAAGGAATATAAGGCCTCCAGTCATTTTTCACTCTTGTAACAAGGCTGGACACATCTCAAAGTTTTGTAGATCAAGGACACAAGGTCAGGAAAGCCCTAAAAAGATCGAAGAACTAGTATTGGATCCCGAAGGAGAAATCAAGTTTGTGAAAGCCTCAGAGGATGTGAGCTTGATTTGGTTAGAATCAAATAAGGATAAGGTTGATGAGTATGTATTGGATGCATCCATAATGGATGCACCCTCTATATTTGGATGAATGGCCCTCAGGGTCATAGGGGGATCTAATTTAGCTCTAGACCCCTATGATGCTAGTATACTCACTCTTAGAGTATAAACCTTTGGACTTAATCTTTTGGAGACTAGAGGAACCTTTGTGCAAGAATGCACTAGCTGATTGTTTTTAGAATAAAATTTAGAAATTTTCAAGTGACAACCTAGTTTATGTGGCAAGCATTAATCACAAAATTTCTACTTTAAAGTACACAGAAGTTAGAAGATCTCTCATTGCATTCATATTGAGAGCGATTGGAGAGCAGAAGAACCCTAACAACTGATTGAGAAGGATTTTAGTTTGATTCATCAAGTGTCTTGATGTGCATTTGATCAGTTGTAAAATCCCTAGTTTATCATGCCAATTTAGAATCTCTTTAAGACCTTTGGAAAGCATTATACAAGTAAGTGATGGCTACTCCTATAGTATTCGATGTTGTAGAAAAGAAAAGATATGGGTTTAAGAGGCATCCATTTAAATCAACACTAGATGACCTAGAAGGGGCATTCTCCTGCATGCCTATGGGTGTTATGCATGTCGAGGACATTAGGGAATACATCTATTGTAAGAAAGAAACAGTAGGATTGGATAGATTAAGGGCACACATGGAAACTATGTGAAAACTAGACAAAACCTTCATGGATGAGTATGCGCGGTGGGATAATCACCCTATAGTGGAGTATGCTATGGCATATGAGTTTTATGAATCAGAATGGATCAAGATTCTATTGAGAAGGATTCATGATGACCTATTTTGGATAGGTGAAGTGTCGGTCAAAATTATGTTGTGACCTAATTCATGAGATGACAGGCCTATCAAAGACAGGCGTCATCCTTCCACTGGGAAAACATGTGAGGAATATTGTTGAATAGACTTACAAATCAAGAAGTGATAGGCACGGTATGACCATAGAGCCTATTGAGCAAGACGACATCAAATTGATGTCTATGATACTTGGATACAGGTTTCAACACACTAGTAAGGTAAATAGTGTGTCTGTGGCCACAATTCTTGCAACCATAAGAAATGTAAATGAAAATGGAGAGTTCAACCTATGTGAAATCTTGGGTACAGAATTAATTGACAAAATCAAGGCAATCAAGCATGATAAGACCAAGATATTTAGATTTGGGTCTTTGATCATTTATATGTACTTCCATATTGTTCGAAAGGTGTTAGACATATACCTTGACAGGACAATTCCTACCATGCCAAAGATATCCTTTAAGGAATCTACTTAGAGCACTCTAAGAGACTACATGACATTAGAGTTAAAGACATTCAAGGCTAAGATGCAGATGAGATTCAAAATACCAGAGAAAATAGTTGATAAGTACAAAGACACTATTTTTTTTATGGTTGAAACTAACACAACATGCATGGAGGCAGGTGAACCTAAAACAAAGTGGATTCATCCACTTGGATATGAAGTTTATGAACAAGTCTTAGAAGAATATGCATAAGTATTTCTTTCAGCCCCTAAAGACCCTAATGAGCCAAGATGGGGAACCTATGAGGAGAAAAATAGAGAAGTTGATGGAGTATTAAATAGTGCAGCAACAAAAAGAAAGGTTGCTAAGGTTACCTCATAAATCTTGAGAATTCATGGAGTGTCTCAAGAAGACCTAGACAAAGCAAGGGAACAAAAGATTTCTTTGTAAATTGAGAGCGCAGATGCAGCAAAGGCAGAATTGGATGATCCTAAGTTGAAGAAAGTGAAGATAGAAAAATTTGATGAACAAAAGGGTAAAATTGATGTTACTCCTTCTGTGCCCAAAGAAACCATTGAACTTACTACTCCTCCTGAGTATAAGGTAATTCCTAAGAGGAAGAAAGAGATCAGCATTGGTCATCCATCTTCAAGAGTAACAAGGAACATAAAGAACTCACAAGCACCTCCTAAAGTAAGTTTCAAACCTAGTCTCAGTGTGCTAAGTGCAAGAATAATTGATGAGGGAAGAATTGATCAAGTAGGAAAGTTTTATGAAAAATATAGTGAGATAGAAAAATCTGAGATACATGGAATGATAGTCAAACACATGCTGAAGTTCAAGAAGATAGTCTTGGAACTAAAGACCGTGATTCCTGATAATGTATGGAATATCTTAGAATTCCAAAAGAGACAGGTCATTGAAGAGGATTTAAGGATAAGGGAAAATATTCTAGATGATACCCTTTTAGTATGTTCCTTAGAAGAGAAATATCTATTGTTAGATCTGGTGAAGCCACATCTCAGAACAAAGTCAATGAATTTGTAGATTATGGACAAGAAGTATGATCTTGTTTCAAAAGAAATAGAGAAAGCATTTGAAAAGGTCTTCTTGAACATGCACATGTATTTAGCTACTGTGCCCACATCTCAAGTACCCTCAAAAGAAGTCAAGATGGCAGAGCCCACTAATGCATCAATGATAAGTCCTCAGGACTTAGTGCCTGTAGTTGAAACATTAACAGACATAGATAAGTCTGCACCCATGATAGAGTCACTAAAGGATAGCGCCATTATCAATGATAATGTAGAGATAGCCATGGCAGCCACTGACACTGAGTTGGACAAGTTTGAAGAAGCTTTTGTGAGCACACAAGAAGCTGAAATTTTATGTAGTAACACACCTCCCATTCATCAAGAAGAAGTATTAATTGAGGATATAACAGATGAGAAAGAAGAAGAAAAGATGGAAGAAAAGAAAGAAGAAGAAAAAGAAAAAGAAGCTGAAAAAAAAAAGGAAGAAGAGGAGGTAAAAGGAAGTGAACAAAAAGATGAAACATCAATCAAACCAATCAAAGTAAAACAAGAAGTGATGGATAACACTCCCATCACTCCACTTCCCTCAGTAGCATTGTTGTCAAGTTTGACACCTGACACAACCAATTTGGATTCATGGGTAGAAGAAGACCTGATTAAGTTCAATGTCTTAGCTATGGAGAAGGCCAAGGAGAAACAAGTGATGACGAGTCCTCTCCTTGTAGAGTTAGTAAACATATTGAATAGTTTGTTATCGGCAGACAAGAAAGTGTCCAAGGTACACTTAGTTGATGATGTCAGTTCAGTGATTTCATAGTTCAAGGGAAACTTCTATAGCCTAGAAGAATCTACATCCTTAGTTCCAAAGGAGAAGTATATGAAGAAAAGGCTCACTAAAATAGTTAGAAACTATGCACTTGACCTAAGCTCACTAAAGGCTTGTCAAACATCCCTGAAGGAGTTTGCAGCAAAGGGAAGAAAGATCATTGATGAATGTATGAACCAATACAAGCTGATTGGTGATCTATACAAAAAGGTACAAGAGGTAGAAATCATGATAGACAGCATAAGGAAATTAGTGGAAGATCCATTTGTTGATGTGAACATGTGCAACAATGTCTACCAAGGATGGATTGATAAAATTGAGAAGGTAGAAAATGAGATGTCCAAGATAAGGGCTAGACAAACTCAACTAAGGAATGCTCTTGCGCCCTCATTAGAAATACTTAAACAGAATATCAAGGAGATCAATGCCACCATGGTGACATATGATCAAGGTCCTACTATAGATTTGGAGAAGATGGAGAAGCTACAATATGCTTTATGCACCCATCTACAGATTGTAAATTCAGTGATCACATTTTCTAAGGAGATCCAAAATCTGCAGATAGCATATTCAGATGTTCTCCATAGTAAGTTTTTGTAGAATTAGTTTTGACACACCTCTATCATTAATGTCAAAAGGGGAGTATGTGTATAATATGGGTTATAGATATGTATAGGGAGATATAAGATAGAAATATATGTATAGGGAGATATAAGACAAAAGTTTTTTGTATTAAGGATGGTTAGCAACTTGGCCATATTCCTTTGTTGCCATCAATGAAAAGGGGGGAGATTGTTGGAAAGTTGGCTATAATGATGTATATGACTTATTATAGTGTTTTCATTATGGAAACAAAGTCATATAGTAGTTTGGAGTCAGTGCACTTGATGAGAAGATTAGAAATCAGCTAAGTGTTGAAGAAAGGACAGTGTATAGAGTACCTGAAGCTCAGTGAATTAGTACACATGAGTATGACCAAGTTATAGTATGTGCCCTAGAAGATAAGTTGGTTAGACTATATTCATGCATGGTCTATGAGCACATGATCAGATATGCAAGTATGAGAAAGATACAGACAGTTGAATTTACACAGCCAGTGTGTGCCAGAGAAGAATAGAGTAAGAAGCCGACTGTTAGCATTTTGATTTGTGGTTATATTATAATGATGTAAAGGCTATGTGCCTATTGTATTTAGGTTTTTGACATGTATATATGTTTTTTTTAAACATGCTTGAGCCAATTCAATTGGAAGTGTTGTATGTAATTGGTTAAAGGGACGACCTAGTTGTTTGTTTTGTATGCGCATATAAATATGAGATGCACCCATTATACTTAGTATGGAAGTTGATAGAGAGTTGTGATAAGAAGAACAAAAGTGTTTGAAGAGTCTATAAGATGTATTAGATCTTTACAAGAGTTCAAAGCATCAGCGCATCAAAAGAACTAATTTGATAAGCAATGTCACAATGACAGTTCATCCAGCAGATATAGTGTGTAGCTGAGATTGGAAGGTTGTAGCCTTCACCACATGATAAGTGAGCTCTAGGATAGTGCATCCACTCCCCTAACTGGGACTATTTTAAAAGAATATTAATAGGGTCCGACCCTTGACCAAGTCTACTATACTAAATATATTGTAAAGAAACTCCTAACAAGGTTAAGGATCTTCTAACAAGGATCATAATACACCAGTACAAAAGATTAATGGGTGTCAATTCCCACTAGGGTTTTTACCTATTTGAGTTTCCCCATAACCATATTGGTGTTATGTGTTGATCTCATGTTTCATGTTTATGTGGATGTTCATTTTTGTACTTAAGCATTTAAGTTCAATTTAAAGATTAAGTGAGAAGATAAAATATAGTGAACACTGATTCACCCCCCCCCCCTCTTAGTGTTCCCATTCCTAATAGAATGGCCATTGTAAAATGAAAAAACATGCTACAACTTAGGCTTGCAATACAATATTCACTAAATTCCCATTTGAAATTAGTTCAGTCACACCTACTCAATGAGGAGAAATTGGAATCTTGGAGGCACAGGCTCCCCCTTATAGAACACTCACTTCTCAAGCACACCAAGCTTTTAATTCCAAGGGTCATCACTTCCCAAGGAACCTCTATCTCTACCAAGAGCCATGAAAAGTGTTAGATGTCTTCATGAGCATGGGTGACCCCTTGCGTCAATGAATAGAGGGATTTTGGAAAACTAGAGCAAGGTTTTTAGTATAGGACATCCAGTTCAACAGGTGTGTGATAAACTCCCTCATGAGGTCTCCTAGCCTCGAGAACCAAGGTTTTACACACCACAAGGGCACTGGAGGAGAGCTATCACCCAACCACACTACCGATTGGATTATTAGTCACAATCACACATTTATATAGAGGTTTGGATGGAGACCTGGCTTTGGCCTCTTACCACTTGAGGTCATCCCTTAGGGAATTCAAAGTGAACATCTTGCTCCAAGGCAGGCCTCTCTAAAATAATTGCATAGATTTCTCTTCACCCAAGAACTGTGAAGGTGAGGGGAGAGGATACGTCCATATCATTCTTTGGGATTATAAAAATAGAAGACACACCAAACACTTAAAAAAAGTTCATTTTCCAATTAGAAAGAAAATGTGATAGAAACCACAATTTATATTTCTTTTCCTTTTTTATTAAAATTGCATGATAATTATTGTTCATTAACCCATTAAGAAAGGAAAATTGATCAAAATAGAAAAATTTGTTGTTCTTTTCCTTCCTAATTCAAAATAGGTGAAAATTTGTTGCATTCTTTGATCCACCTAATTATACTATGTTAAAATTATTGTGTTGGAAAGTTGTCTATAATGGTGTATATGACTTAGTATAGTGTTTTCATTATGGCAACAAAGTCATATAGAAGTTTGGAGTTAGCACACTTGGTGAGAAGATCAGAAATCGGTTAAGTGTTGAAGACTGGATAGTGACGTACAGTCCTTGAAGCTCAGAGCATCAACACACATGCGTACGACCGAGTTATGGTGTGGGCCCTAGAATTTAAGTTGGTTAGACTATATTCATGCTTAATCTATGAGTGCATTATTAGATATGCAACTATGAGAAAGATAAAAATAGTTGAAGTTACATAGCCAATGTGTGCCAGTGAAGAACAGAGTAAGAAGCCAACTGTTATCATTTTGAGTTGTGATTATATTCTAATGATGTAAAGGGTATGCACCTATTTTATTTAGGTTTCTAACATGTACATATGTCTTTTTGTAAAGACACTTGAGCCAATTCATTTGGAAGCATTGTATGTAATAGGTTTAAGGGCCGACCTAGTTGTTTATGTTGTATGCACATATAAATATAAGATGCGCCCATTGTAATTTGTATGGAAATTGATATAGAGTTGTGATAAGAAGAGAAGAAGTGTGAGAAGAGAATATAAGATGTATTAGATCTTTGTAAGAGGTCAAAACATCAGCGCACCAAAGGAACTGATCTAACAAGCAATGTCACAGTGACAATTCATCCAACAGATATAGTGTGTATCTCACATCAGAAGGTTGTAGCCTTCACCACTTGAGTAGTGAGCTCTAGGAAAGTGTGTCCACTCCACTAAAAGGGACTATTGTAAAAGACTCCTAATGGGGTCCAACCCTTGACAAGGTCTACTGTACTAAATATATTGTAAAGCAACTCCTAATAGGGTTAAGGATCTTCTAACAAGGATCATAATACATAGGTACATAATATTAGTGGGTGTAAATTCCCACTGGGGTTTTTACCTATTTGAGCTTTCCCATAACCATATTGGTGTTATGTGTTGATTTCATGTTTCATGTTTATGTGGATGTTCATTTTAGTACTTAAGCATTTAAGTTCAATTTAAAGATTAAGTAAAAAGATAAAATACAGTGAACACTAATTCACACCCCCCCCCCTCTCAGTGTTCCCATTCATAACAATTGGTATCAGAGCTCTGGTCCTCAGCAAAAAAGTTTAACCACTTGAGGAGATCATGGAAAAAGCATAAATGAAACATCTGAAAAGAAATCTTGAAGTTGCTCTTGAAGACCTAGACAAATCAAAAAGAGAAATTGAAGAAATAAAAGAAAAGGTCAGTGATGCTCAATTAGTTATCGAAAGGCTAAGAAAGGATTTGAAAGAATTCTCTACCAGTGATCTAGGAACAATGGTTTAGAAGTTGAATGAAGAAAATGCATCTTTAAAAGAACTACTTGAAGAATTTGATGATAAGTTGATTAACAATTAGGAAGTCTATGAAGAACAAGTCAAAGAGAACCTTCAACTCAATGAGGAATTAAGGAAAGCAAAAATGGAAATCTTGGAGCTAAGAAACAACAAAGAAAGCTTGGAATCTGAATTAAAAGAAGCAAAGAATCACATTGAAAAATTACACACTAGTTCTAATTTGATAGAATTTCAGTTGTATGCAAGAAGAACCAAAGGGGACACTAGTTGCATTGGATACAATGAAGCACAAAATCAGATTGACAACATGCGAGCAAGAAAGAATACACAAAAAGACTCTACTGATGCTAAGAAGACTGAAAATCAAACTAAAGATAATAGTGAAACACCTAAGGATGAGTGCAAGCCAGAAAACCATACTTGTTATGCATGTAATAGGCATGGACATATAGCAAGAAACTATAAAGAGGTAAGACCTTTTAAGAAGTTCTCAGAATGTTACATGTCATATATGTAACTATAATGGTAACTCAACTAGACAATGGAAAAAGGTGACCCATGTCAATGTGCTGAGGAATATAAGGCCTCCAATCATTTGTCACTCTTGTAACAAGGCTAGACATATCTTAAAGTTCTATAGATCAAGGACACAAGGTCAGGAAAGCCCTAAAAGGACCAAAGGACTAGTATTGGATCCCGAAGGAGAAGTCAAGTTTGTGAAAGCCTCAGAGGATGCGAGCTTGATTTGGTCAAAAGAAAAGAAGGATAAGGTGGATGAGTATGTATTGGATGCACCCTCTACATATAAATGAATGGCCCTCAGGGTCATAGGGGGAGCTAATTTAGCTCTAGACCCCTGCATGGCTGGTATACTCACTATAAGACTATGCGCCTTTGGACTTAAGCTTTTGGAGACTAAGGGAGCCTTCATGCAAGAGTGCACTAGCTGATTGTTTACATAATGAAAGATAGAAATTTCCAAGTGACAACTTGGTTTATGCAACAAGCATTAATGGTAGAAATTCTACTTTAAAGTACACATAAGTTAAAAGATCTCTCATTACATTCAAATTAAGAGCGATTGAAGAGTAGAAGAGCCTTAACAGTTGATTGAGAAGGATTGTAGTTTGATTCATCAAGTGATTTGTTGTGCATTTGATCAGTTGTGGAAACCCTAGTTCATCATGCTGGTTCAGAATCTCTTGGAAACCTTTGTGAAAGTGATATACAAGTAAGTGAAAGCAACTCCTATAGTATTTGATGTTGCAGAGAAGAACAGTTATGTGTTTAAGAGGTATCCATTCAAATATACATTAGATGACCTAGAAGGGGCATTCTCCTACACACCAATGGGTGTTATTGATGAAGGGTGCTCCCCTTAATACCACAAACACATAACAGAAATAGAGAAACAACAACAGTAATATGCAAGAACAGAAAATTGGCTTCTTATTATCTCCACAAATGTGGAATTACAAACTTTTAGAATTACAATATGCAAAGCCACATGGGCATTCCCTTACAATATTCTGTAAGACAAAGCCTTGAATCAATACCCAGATCTACTACCCAGAATTATTCCGAACTGCCTAAGACAATAATACAGCCTTCCTTATATAGGCAATTTTCCACCGCCTGGGAAGGTTCCAAAATTTTAGCCAATAAGGCCGACCAAACTTAGAATTATTTTATTTTACATTTTATTACATCGTAGTCGGCTGAAGATAACCTCTGAAACCCGAACATAAATTTTGAAGAAAATTATTTTTCACCATTTCGGGTGGCCCAACTTTCGAAGACCATAAGTCATCACCAGTTGACCCGATCGGCTATTATAACCCCATTTCGGAAACGCCACGAAGCGCTCTACAGGCTTGACTCGTGCAAGCGCCCGTCACCCAAATTTTTGACCTCATCCGGGGCCTCTAAAGCCTTCAAAACTGAGTTCAAAGTTTTTGTACCCTGCTGCCAATACCGAAAATCTTCAATATCTTCCAATATACACTTGATCTGGCAATGAAACTTTACTGGCAGACTTATATGACCAAAATCAACCTCCAAGAAAGAAATCAGATCATTTTGAGCACATACAAAAATTACCAAAAATAGTAACTTTCCATAAATAGCAGCTCTACACAAAATAGCCCTTATTGAATACAAAAACATAAATATTTTTGGGTGATGCAAGATTTCTCTTACACCCAGGATGCTCTTGCATCAGACACCCGGGGTAATTTGAGAAGTGACCCTGTCACGACTCAGGGGTGCAGAGGAAAACCAAGATGGCTAACCTCCTCCTTTGTCAGCCATGATGAATCTTCAACAGGTCATCCTTTCCACTTGACCAGATATTCTTCATATGTCCTGTTCCTTGTGCTTCTGCCAACACGACTGTCCAGTATATCTTCAATCTCCTTAGTGTCTAAACTAGTTGCTGGAATACTCCACTGTGCTGCTGTGATCTCATCTTCAACACCTCCTTCATGATACTCTGTCAGATCTGAAATGTTAAACACTGGTGAAATATTTAGCTCAGTAGGCAATTCTACCTCATATGCGTTTCCTGAATCATGTTTCTTCAGTATCCTGCATGGTCCAAACTTCTTCATTTTCAGCTTGTTATATGTACCAATTGGAAACCGCTCCTTCCGCAAATGAACCATGACTTCGTCACCAATTTAAAATTCTTTATACCCCCTTTTCTCATCTGCCTTAGCCTTATACTATGCATTCATCTTGGTAATATGCTTCCTCACCTCCCCATGGATGTTCTTCAAGTGTTCTGCAAAATCCTCAGCTTGAGCACTACTTATTTCTCCTTTATCTATCTTCCTCAATTCAGATGCATTTCTTGGACTACTTCCATATACAATCTAGAATGGTGATTTACCAGTGGTCCTGTTGACAGAATTATTGTATGCAAATTCTGCCGATAAAATCAAATCCCATCCTGTTGGCTTATCTCCAACCAAACATCTCAGCAAATTTCCCAAGCTCTTATTCACCACCTCTATCTGTCCATCAGTCTATGGATGATGTGATGAACTGAACTTCAAATTTGTCTTCAACTTCTTCCACAATGTACGCCAGAAATATCCAACAAACTTAGTGTCCCGATCTGAAACTATGGTCCTTGGCAAACCATGAAGTCTCACTACTTCTCTGAAAAACAATTCTGCTACATGAACAGTATCATTAGTCTTCTTGCAGGGAATGAAATGTGCCATCTTTGAAAATCAGTCAACTACTACAAAAATTGAATCGTGTCCCCGCTGTGTCCTCGGTAAACCAAGAACAAAGTCCATGCTGATATCCTCCCAAGGCTTCTCTGGTACAGGTAATGGCTGATACAACCCTGTATTCTGCTTCACTCCTTTCACCATCTGACATACTCTGCAACTATGTACAAACTTCTTCACATCTTGCTGCAACTGTGGCCAATAATAATTCTTACTAACCAAACCAAGGGTTTTATCATGACCAAAATGTCCAGCCAATCCTCCGCTATGCTTCTCCTTGATGAGATTCTCCCTCATAGAACTTCGTGGAATGCACAACTGACTCCCTCTGAATAGCATATCATCCTGGATGATGAAATCCAACCATTTTGTCCTGTCTAGAGTAACAGGTTTTGTACAAGCCTTCCAAGCTTCACCAAAATCAGGATCCTCTGGATACAAATTCTTGAGTTCCTTGAACCCAACCACTTCAATCTGCATTTCTGTCAGCAA
Organism: Chamaecyparis obtusa; assembly: GCA_027943335.1. Lineage (NCBI taxonomy): Eukaryota > Viridiplantae > Streptophyta > Pinopsida > Cupressales > Cupressaceae > Chamaecyparis > Chamaecyparis obtusa. The sequence continues at coordinate 59,458 of BSBK01010508.1, forward strand.
TAGTTGCTTTCTGCTAAGAGCATCTGCAACCCTATTAGACTTTCCACTCCCGTGTTTCAAAACAAATGTATAACTTTGCAAAAACTCAACCTATTTCAAATGCCTTTGATTCAATTTTCCTTGACTATTCAAATATTGCAAAGCTTGATGATCAGTATACAAAACAAACTCCTTAGGAAGCAGATAGTGCCTCCACTTTTTCAATGCCTGAACTATAGCATAAAATTTCTGATCATAAACAGAATATTTTCTCTTGGCATCATTTAATTTCTCACTGAAATAAGCAATAGGTTTACCTTCTTGTCTCATAACAGCTCCTATTGCAGTACCACTAGCATCACAATCTACTTGAAACACCTTATTAAAATCTGGAAGTGCTAAAACAGGTTGTTCTATAACTTTTTGTTTCAATAATTGAAAACTCTTTTATGCGCCTTTAGTCCACTTAAACTCTTTCCTATCCCCTCTCATTGTTTCAGTCAAGGGTCCACAAATACTGCTAAAATTTATGATAAACTTTCTATAAAAGCTATCTAGACCATGAAAAGATCTTACCTCAGTAGCACTCCTTGGAGTAGGCCATTCAAGGATAGCCTATACCTTCTCTGGGTTCATTTTTAGACCTTCTGCTGAAACTACAAATCCCAAATACACCAACTCTTTCTTCACAAAACTGCACTTCTTCAAATTAATCAACAATTTCTCTTCTCTCAACTTCTCAAATACCATACGAATATGCATCATATGCTCATCCAATGTCTTACTAAAGATCAAAATATCATCTAGGTAAACAATGAAAAACTTACCCAGAAATTCTTTCAGAACCTCGTTCATGAGCCGCATGAAAGTGCTCAGTGCATTGGTTAGCCCAAAAGGCATGACTAACCACTCATATAGTCCTTTCTTTGTCTTGAAGGCAGTCTTCCATTCATCTCCTTCTCTGATCTGAATCTAGTGATATCCACTCTTCAGATCTATCTTTGAGAAATACACAACTCCACTCAAACATTCCATAATATCATCCATTCGTGGCAATGGAAACCTATACTTGATTGTGATCTTATTTATTGCTCTAGAATCTGTACACATCCTCCATTCTCCATTCTTCTTTGGTGCTAATACTACTGGTACAGCACAGGGACTCAGACTCTCACGGATCAATCCTTTCTGTAACAGTTCATGTACTTGTCTGTTCAACTCCTCACTTTCTGCAGGTGTCATTCTGTGTGCTGCCTTATTCGGCAAACTCGCTCCTGGGATCAAGTCCATCTGATGACTGATCTTCCTAACTGATGGTAATCCATTAGGCACGTTATCAGATACAATATCTTGAAACTCATTCAATAAATTTGCAACTTCTACAGGAACATCTTCTACTTTCTCTTTACCAGCTTTTGGAATTAAAGCAAAACATACATGCTCATGCCTCATACCATCTAATAAATTTCTTCCATCAACAAAATTTATCCTTGCATTACCACATACCTTTTCTTCAGTCTCCTTCAATGGTTTTAGCTTATGCCGCACTCCATCCTTTGTCAGGGAATAGGTATTTGCACGACCGTCATGTACAGCACATCTGTCAAACTGTCATGGTCTACCCAACAACATATGACATGCATCCATAGATATGATATCACACAATACCTCATCTTCGTATCCACCAATCTTGAACTTCACCAGGCATTGTTCATTGACCATGACCTTGTGGTCATCCTGTACCCAGGCAATCCGATATGGATGTGGGTGTTTCTGTCTCTTGAGCTTCAACTTTGTCACCATCTCTTCTGACACCAAATTGTCAGTGCTTCCACTATCAATGATCACATCACAACATTTACCTTCACACTTGCACCTAGTGCGAAATAGGCTCCTCCTTTGCTCAGGTTCATTCTCACCACTCAACAAGACTCTTCTGTTAATCAACGTTTCTCCTCTCTCAGCATCTTCAGAATTTGATGATCTGGCATCTTCATCTATATGTGCAACTCTGGCCTGGCCTTCATTTCTCCTATCTGTTCTGCCTTGGCGCTGAGGACATTCAAATGCCCTATGACCTTCTTCTCTACAGTGAAAACATGTTCCACGGAAGCCACCTCTTCCAGATCCTTGTCCTCTTCCTCTTCCTCTCTGATCTCTATTATTCTGATCCTGGAAGCGATTGGAATTATTTCTGCACTAATTCTGACTGCTACTGGCCTCATCCTTCTTTTTCGGATCTTCATTTCCGCCACCATATGACCATCCACCAGATCGTCCACCGTGACCTCTTCCGTTTTGTCTGCTCTCAAACTTCTTGTTCAGCTTTTCCTCTACTTTTAGGGAAAACTGGTATGCCTCTTCAATACTGTTCATTCGAACCAGATTCAGCTCCTCCTGAATGCTTGGCCTTAACCCGTTAAGGTATCGGGCAACTTTCTCTTTATCAGCTTCTGCATGGCCTGTTCTGATGAGAAGTCGATAGAACTCCTCTGTATACTCCTGAACAGATCTTCCTGCTTGCTTCAAACTTTGCATTTTCTTCAGTAGGTCAAGCTCGTAATCAACAGGAATGAACTCTCGCTTTAATTTATCCACCATCTGATCCCATCTCATGATTTTCTCCTTTCCCCTTCTATTTCGCTCCAACTGAATCTCTTGCCACCATATCTTCGCATGACCTTTCAGTCTGACCTTCGCAAATTTGACCCTATCAAGATCCTCAACATCTTCATACTCAAAATATTCTTCACATTCATTGATCCAGTCGATCAATTCCTCTAGGTTAAGATTTCCAAAAAATGTAGGAACCTCAATCTTAGGTCTTTTCCCAATCTTGGAAATCGCCTGAAAAAGTCTTTCTTCCTCCTGGTTCACAATTTCAACTTCTCCTTCTTGATATTCTTCTTCGGCTTCATCCTCACTTTCTTCTCTGACATTAAGATTCATTCCTTTGTGAATCTCTTCTTGCAATGCTCGCACTTGTCTCTGCAGCTCTCTAACCTCAGGTGTCACAGAACCAGCTCTTCCGCCACGTTCTCTTCGTGAAGGCATTTTCGTGATGCGCGCTGAAACCCTAACCACGGTCCTAGTGCAAACTGCCTCACAGTCAGCGATCTGTTTACACACTCAAGAAAACCTGCTCTGATACCACTTGATGAAGGGTGCTCCCCTTAATACCACAAACACATAACAGAAATAGAGAAACAACAACAATAATATGCAAGAACAGAAAATTGGCTTCTTATTATCTCCACAAATGTGGAATTACAAACTTTCAGAATTACAATATGCAAAGCCACATGGGCATTCCCTTACAATATTCTGTAGGACAAAGCCTCGAATCAATACCAAGATCTACTACCCAGAATTATTCCGAACTGCCTAAGACAATAATACAGCCTTCCTTATATAGGCAATTTTCCACCACCTGGGAAGGTTCCAGAATTTTAGCCAATAAGGCCGACCAAACTTAGAATTATTTTATTTTACATTTTATTACATCATAGTTGGCTGAAGATAACCTTTGAAACCCGAACATAAATTTTGAAGAAAATTATTTTTTGCCATTTCGGGTGGCCCAACTTCCGAAGACCATAAGTCATCACCAGTTGACCCGATCGGCTATTATAACCCCATTTCGGAAATGCCACGAAGCGCTCTACATGCTTGACTTGTGCAAGCGCTCTTCACCCAAATTTTCGACCTCATCCGGGGCCTCTAAAGCCTTCAAAACTGAGTTCAAAGTTTCTGTACCCTGCTGCCAATACCGAAAATCTTCAATATCTTCCAATATACACTTGATCTGGCAATGAAACTTTACTGGCAGACTTATATGACCAAAATCAACCTCCAAGAAAGAAATCAGATCATTCTGAGCACATACAAAAATTACCAAAAATAGTAACTTTCCATAAATAGCAGCTCTGCATAAAATAGCCCTTATTGAATACAAAAATAGAAATATTTTTGGGTGATGCAAGATTGCTCTTACACCCAGGATGCTCTTGCATCAGTTATTCATGTTGAGGACATTAGGGCATACATCTACTGTAAGAAAGAACCAGTAAGATTGGATAGATTAAGGGCGCACATAGAAACTATTCTAAAACCAAACAAAACCTTCATGGATGAGTATGCATGGTGGAATAATCACCCTATAGTGGAGTATGCTATGGCATATGAATTCTATGAATCAGAATGGATCAAGTTTGTATTAAGTAGAATTCATGATGACCTATTTTAGATAGGTGAAGTGCTGGTCAGAATAACTAGTGACCTAATTCATTAAATAATAGGCCTCTCAAAGACAGGTATCATCCTTCTAGTGGGTAAAGATGTGAGGAATATTTTTGAAAAAACTTGCAAGTCAAGGAGTGATAGGAGCGGAATGACCATAGAGCCTATTGAGCAAGATGACATCAAATTGATGTCTATGATTCTTGGATATAGGTTTCAACACACTAGCAAGGTGAACAGTGTGTCTGCCGCCACAATTCTTGTAGCCATAAGAATTGTAAATGACAATGGAGAGTTCAACCTATGTGAAATCTTTCACACATAGCTAATTGACAACATCAAAGCAATTAAGCATGATAAGACCAAGATATTTAGATTTGGATCTTTAATCATCTATATGTACTTTCACATTGTTGGAAAAGTATTTGATTTGTATCTAGACCAATCAATTCCCATGATGCCTCAAATATCTCTCAAGTCATGTACTGAGAACACTTTGAAAGACTACATGGCTCTAGAGTTGAAGACATTCAAAGCTAAAATGAAAATGAGGTATAGGATACTAGAGAAGATAGTTGAGAAATATAAGGATACTATCTATTTTATGGTTGAAACAGACACAACATGCATGGAGACAGTTGAACCAAGAACAAAGTGGATTCATCCACTAGGATATGAAGTGGAAGAGCCTATTCTAGGGGCTTATGCTCAAGTTCTATTAGCAGCACCCAAAGACCCTAATGAGCCAAGATGGGGAACCTATGAGGAGAAAACTAGAGAATTTGATGCAGTATTAAACAATGCAGCAACAAAAAGAAAGGTTGCCAAATTTACCTAAAAAATCTTGAGAATACATGGAGTGTCTCAAGTAGATCTAGACAAATCAAGAGAACAAAATATTGCTTTAGAAGTAGAGAACGCAGATGTAGCAAGGGAAGAATCAGATGATCCTAAGTTTAAAAAGGTAAATATAGAAAAATATGATGAATAGAAGGGTAAAACAAATGATACTCCTTCTGCACCCAAAGAAACCATTGACCTTAATGCTCCTCCTTAGTATAAGGCAATGTTAAAAAGGAAGAAAGAGATCAGCACTGGTCATCCATCTTCAAGAGTAACAAGGAGTAGAAAGAACTCACAAGCACCTCCTGAAGTAAGTTTCAAACCTAGTCTCAGTGTGCTAAGTCCAAGAATAATTAATGAGGGAAGAATTGATCAAGTAGGAAATTTCTATTAAAAATATAGTGAGATAAACAAATCTAAGATACATGGTATGATAGTTAAACACATGTTGAAGTTCAAGAAGATAGTCTTGGAACTTAAGACTATGATCCTTGATAATGTGTGGAACATCCTAGAATTCCAAAAGAGACAGGCTATTGAAGAAGATCTACGGATAAGGGAAAAGATTCTAGATGATACCCTTCCTATATGTTCTCTAGAGGAGAAGTCTTTGTTGTTAGACTTAGTGAAGCTACACCTCAAAAAAAAGTCAATGACTTTGGACATTGTGGACAAGAAATATGATCTTGTTGCTAAGAAAACACAAAAGGAATTCAAGAAATTATTCATGAATAGACACATGTATCCATCCACTATGCACACAACACAAGTACCCATAAAGGAAGTCAAGGTGGTAGAGCCCACTAATGCATCAGTGATAGATCCTCAGGATTCAGTGCCTATAGTGGAAACGTAAACAAAGGAAGATAAGTCTACGCCCATGATAGAGTCATTAAAGGATAGCACCATTATCATTGATAATGTAGAGATAGCCATGGCATCCACTAACACTAAGTTAGATAAGTTTGAAGAAGCTTTTGTGAGCACACAAGAAGCTAAAATCTTATGTAGTAACACTCCCACTCATCAAGAAGAAATATTGATTGAGGATATAACAATGATAAAGAAGAAGAAAGGGTAAAAGGAAGTGAAGAAAATGATGAAACATCAGTTGAACCAACCAAGGTGAAACAAGAAGTCATGGATAGCACTCCCATCAGTCCCTCGATAGCATTGTTGTCAAGTTTGACACCTGACACAACCAGTTTGGATTAATGGGGAGAAGAAGACCTGATTAAGTTTATCATCTTAGCTATGGAGAAGGCCAAGGAGAAACAAGTGATGATGAATCCCCTCCTTGTAGACTCAGTAATCATTCTAAATAGGTTGTTACCTATAGACAAGAAAGTGTCCAAAGTACAATCAGTTGATGATGTCAGTTTAGTGATTTCATAGTTTAAGGGAAACTTCTCTAGCCTAGAAGAATCTACATCCTTAGTTATAGAGGAGAAGTATATGAATAAAAGGCTCAATGAATTTTTTAGCAACTATGCACTTGACCTGAGCTCACTAAAGGTTGGTCAAGCATCCCTGAAGGAGTTTGCACCAAAGGGAAGAAAGATCATTGGTGAATGTATGAACCAAGACAAGTTGACTGGTGATCTGTACAAAAAGGTACAAGAGGCAGAAGCCATGATAGATAGCATCAAAAAATCAATGGAAGATCCATCTATTGATGTGAAAGTGTGTAACCATGTCTACCAAGGATAGTTAGACAACATTGAGAAGGCAAAAAAAGAGATGACCAAGATAAGGGCTAGACAAACTTAGCTAAGGAATGCTCTTGTGACCTCTTTAGACATACTAAATTAGAATATCAAGGAGATCGATGCCACCATGGTGACATATGATCAAGGTCCTAGCACTAATCTGGAGAAGATGGAGAAGCTACAATATGCTTTATGTGCCCATCTACAGATTGTAAATTCACTGATCACATTTTGGAAGGAGATCCAAAATTTACAGATTGCATATCTGGATGTAATATCACAATAAGATTTTGTAGAATCAATTTTGATACACATTTATCATTAATGTCAAAGGGGGTGTATGTATAGAATATGGATAATAGATATGTATAAGGAGATATGTGATAGAAAGATATGTATAGGGAGACCAAAGTTTTTTGTATTTAGGATAGTTAGCAACTTGGCCATATTCCTTTGTTGCCATCAATGACAAAGGGGGAAATTTTTTGGAAAGTTGGCTATACTAGTGTATATGACTTAGTATAGTGTTTTCATTATGGAAACAAAGTTATATAGAAGTTTAGAGTTAGCACACTTGATGAGAAGATCAAAAATTAATTAAGTGTTAAAGATTGGACAATGTACAAAGTCTCTAAAGCTCAGAGCATCGGTGCACATGCATATGACTAAGTTATGGTGTGTGCACTACAAGTTAATTTGGTTAGACTATATTCATGCTTAGTCTATGATCACATGATCAGATATGCAAGTATGAGAAAGATACAGACAGTTGAAGTTACACAGCTAGTGTGTGCTAGTGAAGAATAGAGTAAGCAGCCTATTGTTATCATTTTGAGTTGTGGTTATATTCTAATGATGTAAAGCCTATGCCCCTATTGTAATTAGGTTTTTGACATGTATATATGTTTTTTTGTAAACACACTTGAGCCAATTCAATTGGAAGCGTTGTATGTAATAGGTTTACTACCCAACCTAGTTGTTTATTTTGTATGCGCATATAAATATGAGATGTGCCCATTGTAATTGGTATAGAAGTTGATATAGAGTTGTGATAAGAAGAGAAAAAGTGTGTGAGGAGATTATAAGATGTATTAGAGCTTTGCAAGAGGTCAAAGCATCAGCGCATCAAAGGAACTGATCTGATAAGCAGTGTCACAGTGATAGTTCATCGAGCAGATATAGTGTGCATCTGAGATTAGAAGGTTGTAGCATTCACCACTTGACTAGTGAGCTCTAGGATAGTGCGTTCACTATCCTAATAGGGACTATTGTAAAATACTCCTAATAGGGTCTGACCCTTAACCAGGTATACTGTACTAAATATATTGTAAAGAAAATCCTAACAGGGTTAAGGATCTTCTAACAAGGATCATAATACACTAGTACAGAATATTAGTGGGTGTCAATTCCCTCTAGGGTTTTTACCTATTTGGGTTTCCCTGTAACCATATTGGTGTTATGTGTTGATTTCATGTTTCATGTTTATGTGGATGTTTAAGTTCATTTTAAAGATTAAGTAAAAAGATAAAATACAGTGAACACTGATTCACCCCCCACCACCCCCCCCCCCCCCCTCTCTCTCAGTATTCCCATTCCTAACATATTGTTCACTTAGCCCACTAATTAGCCTATGTGCATTTGTTTTCCATTTCCTCCTAATTAGGCTATATGTAATTTGTTGTTCATTTCTCCTCCTAATTGGGCTAAGTGAAATTTGTTCTTCATTTTAAAGATGAATTAAAGAAATTGATTTGTTGCATGTTTGAAATGAAAAAATCATGCATGTATCACAAGTTAGACTCCCAAGTGAACAAGTCTTGTTCTTCTACCTGCAAAATACATAAAAAAAAAAACCAAACAAGAAAAATGCATTAGAATTGCATGTTCAGGTTAGGTTCACCAAATGTAAGAATAGAAAAAGGCATGAGAAAGCATAAATGAGAGAACCAAAAATCTCATTCACAATATCTGCAAACCAATCTAATCTACCATAAAATTCACATGAAAATAAAAGAATTTAAACAACAAAACTTCCTTTCAAGTGTAGCTTCCATGTTCTCCTTTCTTCTCCATAAAGTGAGATTGAAGTTGATTGATGTAGCTCTATGATCTTGACAAAATCTACACAAAATGATTGAAAGAAAAATGATAGAGAGAGAATACTAGGTGTGTGGTTGATATACTGAGAATAATAGGATTGTGGCTAAAAGAAAAATGATGAAAATAGAATATTAGGAATGTGGTTAAGCCAAGAATGAGAGAAATGATCTCAATTTATAGAAATTGAAGACAAAATCTCAAAATTAGCAAATTGATGTGCAAAATGGAAATTGTCATACATTATAGAAATTGGCAAAATTGAAAGAGGAAATTTCTGATTAATTATGACAATTTATGACAAATTTAAAAGCACAATTATAAATTAGTGAGTTAAAAAAAGGGAAATTTTTCGTAAACTATGACAAATATGACAAAAGGAAAAAAGGGAAAATTGTCATAAATTATGACAATTATGATAAAAGAAAAAAAGGAAAATGTCATAAAATATGACAATTTATGACAAAATGAAATGGGATGGTGGACACTAAAAAAGAGGAAGTGGAGGCTAGAAAAGTGGGTGAAGCGCAAATTAAGGGATAATATCTCATTTGGCAAAAGGAAGGAATTATTGAATTTTAAAATATATTTATTCCCACAAAATGGAAATTAGGATTTAGGAATGATGAAAATTCCATAAATCAATAATTAGCTAATTCATTAATGTTAAATTAATTAATTGTGAAACTTATGGAAAAAAGAATAAATAAATGTAATTTATTTATGAAGGCTAAGACTTAGGGATAAATTATGAGTTATTTGCCCCTAAAGAAGATAGATTGAATGATTTGACCAAATTGATGATTTTGATAATTTTGATAATGACTTGAATTGATTTCAGAAGTGATTGATTAGGTAAAAAATGAGGAAAAATCAAGGAGAAATATTAGTAAATTAGGGATGAAAATTAGACATTGAAGACATGTTAAAAAAGGGGGGGCACATATGCGCGAACCATTTTTGAGTGTCTATAAGCCTCATTTAATTTCTCACTAAAGAAGGCAATAGGCATTCCTTATTGCATTAAGACTCCCCCATAGCCCTCTTACTTGCATCACGCTCTACTATAAAGACCTTGTGAAAATCAGTTAAAACTAACATAGGTTATTTTGCAACCCTCCTTTTCAGATATTCAAAAGCATCATTTTCCTTATCATTCCAAACAAAATTGCATTTCCTACCACCCTTGATAGTATCTATCATTGGGTCACAAACACCACTGAAATTCCTTATAAACTTCCTATAAAAACTTGACAATCCATGAAAGATATTTAACTTTGATGTTGTCCCTAGTGTAGGCCAGTTGATGATAGCTTCAACTTTGGAGGGGTCCATCTTGAGGTTGTTGTGGGAGATCAAAAAACCCAAGAACACAAGTTATGTCTGTAGAAATACAAATTTTTCCATATTAACATTCATTTTCTCTTCATGGAGTCTCCTCAAGACTTGATCCAAGTGATCTAGATGCTCATTCCCGATTGTGTGAAAAATCATTATATCATCAAGATAAACAACCACAAACTTATTAATCAAAGGTTTCACAATTTCATTCATAAGTCTCATAAATGTGCTAGGGGCATTTGAGAGCCCAAATGACATCACCAACCACTCACAGAGCCCTTCTGTGGTCTTGAATGCAGTTCTCCACTCATCCCCCTCTCTGATTCTGATTTGATGATAACCAAATTTTAGGTCCACCTTTGAATAATATTTTTCACCCCCAAAGAAATCCAATAGGTCTTCTATTCTTGGCATGGGGAACATATATCTGATAGTGATCCTATTGATTTGCCTCCATATGCCTTCCTTCTTGGGTGCTAAGACAACATGAACTGCACAAGGTCTTATACTCCTAATAAAGTCATTTCTCAACAACTCCTCTATTTTTCTGGCTATCTCCACATTCTTCTCTAGTGTCATATTATATGCTACCTTATTAGGTAAAGTAGCCCCTAGTATAAGATCAATGCAATGGCCGCTTACCTCCCTGTGAGGTGGTACTGTCTCTGATGTGCTGTTGGGGATCAGGCCTTGATACTTGTCTAAGAGTTCTCTCACCTCCTTAGGACCAATCTCCCTACCTTGCATACTACGCTAGTGTTGGAAATATAGATGGAGTAACTGAGATGGGGGGGTGAATTAGTTAACCAAAAAAATATTACCATAGCTCCCTTAGATGATTTATTAAATCATTTACTGTTGTTATACTGAAAACTTGGTTATTGCAGTGAGTATTAATTATAACTATTCTTAAGCATTCATCAGTGATTAACATACATGAATAAAGAAAGTATCATGAACACAAGAGACACCAGATTTAACATGGAAACCCAATATGGGAAAAACCACCAATGTAACTAGTTACTATTTTTCACTTTTTTGAAGTGAGCCCTGTTAGGAGCCAACCTGGTTAAAGGTTACAAAACACACTGTTAGGTGTGACCTTGTTAGAGGATTTAATCACCCTATTAGGAGTGGCCTTGTAAGAGGTCTTGAAACAATTCAATAGAAATGTCACCTTGTTAGAGGATTTACAAAATGGCTGTTAAACCAACTCGGTTAGGAGATTTTGAAATCACTTCTACAATGGTAAGAAAGTAACAATGAAGTGACTTGAATAATGATGCAGCTGAATTGTTGATTATAGATCTTTGTTCTGCTTCACTAGATCCTTCCTAATCAAATATATCTCTGCTGCTCTTCAAGGATATCTAATCATCCTTCAAAATTCGCTCACACTTTTCTTCTTTTCACTTGCACATACTTTTTAATTCACAACTTTACCTTCTATATATACCATTCGGATTGTCCATTCAGATTGTCAAGTCGGCACTAATAATATTACTAATCATCACAACAGTTGGCTGGAATAAACAAACTTTATTTCTCAAAATAACAAAATCCTTCACTGGACCGACCTTTCTCGGTAAACACTAATCCGAAGAGATTTCCTTTGGTGACCGAGAGAACTCAGTAAGCACTGTGAATTCTATAACATCCTTTAGAGACCGAGTGAGCTTGGTAAACACTAACTTTCCTTTGATGACCATGGAAGCTTAGTTAACACTATTTTCTACCATATTTTTCTTTGATGCCTGAAATATCTCGGTAGATACTAAAAACTACCTGCAGACTGACTGAGCTCAGTAAATACTAGGAACTGCTTTGCTGACCGACTGAGCTCGGTAAATGATATGACATTTGTGTGACATCAAAGACAACACACAATTAGTCCAACAATCTCCCTCTTTAGCATTGATGGCAACACAACATGTCATAGCACAATGAAATTTCATAGAAAACATAGAGTAAGGAACATATCCTTAGCTTCATTCTGATTCTCATCTATGAGAACTCCCTCTGTCAAAAAACTTCTCTTTCTGACTGAAACCTCTCCAAGAAAACTCTTAGAAATCTTAAGAAATTTCTTGAAGTATGACAGAAAACTCTCCCTCTTTGACAACACATGCCAAAGACAACACATACCAGGTGAATAGCAATATACCTTGAGTACTAATTCATACGCAATGATTCCTTGACTAAGCTACATCAACTGACTGATCTTCAATATGCTCTAGTTGATGCATCACTAAAACTTCATTTAGTGAGCCTCGGATAGGGGAATGACCCCTAACTTACCTCTTAGATACAAGAATACATCCTTAGGTAGTGGCTTGGTGAATATATCTACAATTTGTTCTTTTGTATGAACATATTCCAATCTAATTTCCTTGTCCTGCACCAATTCTCTGACAAAGTGATATTTTATAGCAATATGTTTGGTTTTGGAATGCATTACTGGAATCTTTGAAATATTTATTGCACTTGTATTATCACAAAATATAACAACTGGTTCTTTGATCTCAACCTTCATGCCTTCCAATAACTATTTAAACCAAACAATATTAGAGTAGTTTACTACTGCAGCAACATATTCTGCTTCTGTTGTGGATTGGGATGTGCAATTTTGCTTTTTACTGGTCCAAGATACTAACCTTTTGCCAAGAAAGAATGCTCCACCACTTGTACTCTTTCTATCACCAATGTTTCCTACCCAATCAGCATCAGTAAACACTTTTAAGTCCAGATTGCCTCCAAATTTATACCACTAGCCATAATCTTTAGTTCCTTTCAAGTATCTCAAGATTCTTTTGATTGCCATCATATGATTTTCTCTGGGTTTTGCTGAGAATCTTGCTACAATACCAACTGCTAAGGCAATATCAAGCCTTGTATGAACTACATACTGTAATTTTCCAATCATTGATCTGTATAAGGTCTGATCTACTTCTTTTGAATCATCATCTTTTGTAAGCTTTAGTCCTGTACACATGGGTGTACCAACTGGTTTTGCATCTTCCATACCAAACTTCTTAAGTATTTCCTTGATGTATTTAGACTGAGTAATGTAGATACCATTCTTGCTCTGCTAAATTTGAAGACCAACAAAAAACTTTATCTGACCAAACATAGACATTTCAAATTATTTGTTCATTTTCTCTGAAAATTATTTTCACTGATCATCATTACCTGTAAACACAGTATCATCCACAAATATTTCTACCAAAACAATTCTATTATCTAGTCCTTCTTTGACGTATAAACTACTGTCATCATTAGCTCTTTTGAAACCAATCTGAATAAGATAGTTATGTAATCTTTCATACCATGCTCTAGGGGCTTGTTTTAGACCATACAATGCTTTGTGTAACTTGTCGACGATATCCTTTTTGTCTGGATTAACAAAACCTTCAGGTTGCTCAATGTAGACTTCTTCATCAAGAATACCATTGAGAAATGTAGATTTTACATCCATCTGATATACCTTAAATCCTTTATGTGCTACATATGCAAGTAGAGTTCTTACACCTAATCTTGCAATAGGAGCAAAATTCTCTCCATAATCTATACCTTCTTCTTGAGAATACCCTTTACACACTAATCTAGCTTTGTTTCTAGATACTTGACTGTCTTCATTCAGCTTGTTTCTGAATACCCATTTCGTTCCAATTACATTTTTGTCTTTAGGCCTAGGTACAAGAGTCCATGTCTTGTTTTTCTCTATTTGTTCTATTTCTTCATTCATAGCCTCAAGCCAACTTTCATTTTCCAATGCATTTTTAACATTTCTAGGTTCAAAATGAGCAAGTAAACATGTACCTTTTAGTTTACTTCTTGTCATAGTACCATCTGATTTGTTTCCAATAATCTGATCTAGTGTATGATGCTTCTTGACATACTTGGCCAATATAGTTTCCTTGCCTCTTGAATGAGTTATATTGTCATTTTCTTGAATTTCATCTTCAGGTTCAGTTTGCTCGGGCTCGGTAGATATTTGCTCGGTAGCTTCAGGCTGAGACTCGGTTTCTTGTGACTCGGTTTGAACTTCTTCTTGTGACTTGGTTACTGTACTAGGATCAGTAGATGCAGTTTCCTTCTTGACAAATATGTCTAGCAATGTATCAGGTTCAATGTAAACAAATCTTTTGTAATCCTCTGGTTCCTTTTTGCTTTCTTCTTTAGTCTTTTCTGCAAACTCATCAACTTTCACTTGTGCACTTTCTATGATTTTGTGAGTAGACAAATTCAGACATCTATATGCTTTACTTTTGCAAGAATATCCCAAAAATATTCCTTCATCACTTTTTACATCAAATTTTCCTTTTCTAGATTCTTTTAAGATGTAACATTTACTACCAAATACTTTCAGGTAACTTACATTTGGTTTATAGCCATACCATAACTCATAAGGAGTTTTGAATGTGTCTTTCCTCAACTATACTCGGTTCAAGGTATGAACTACAGTGCTAATAGCTTCCTTCCAGTATTTCATAGCAATGTTCTTTTCAATCATTAGAGTCCTTGCACAATCCATGATAGATCTATTCCTTCTTTCAGCTATTCCATTTTGCTCAGGAGTTCTTGGGGCTGATACCCGTCTTTTGATTCCTCTTTCAATGAAGAAATTATTGAATTCATAGGAGATGAATTCACCGCCTCTGTCTAATCTTAAGCACTTCATTCTTTTTCCTATTTCCTTTTCTACTCTTGCCAAATACCATTTGAATTTCTCAAATGCTTCTGATTTTTCTCTTAAATACATAACAGTCATCATTCTAGAGTAATCGTCAACAAAGAGAATAAAGAATTTTTCTCTAGTATAGCTTTCAATTCCAATAGGTCCACATAAGTCAATATGCACAGTATCCAAAATATCTTCAGACTAATAGTTTTTACTTTTAAAGCTAGTCTTTCCCATTTTACCAATCTAACAATTCTTGCATAGACCAACATCAGGTTTCTTCAAAGTAGGAATACCTCTTACTTTCTTGAATTTTCTTATTTTCACCATATTATCAAAATTTACATGACATAACCTTTTGTGCCATAACCAACTTTCTTCAATTTGAGAAATAAAACATGAGCATTCACCAAGATCAAGATAAAATAGGTTACCTTTGGTTTGTTTGCCTGAACCAATCAGTTTTCCATTGTCATCCAGCAGTCTTGCTTTGCCATTCATGAATTCAACCTTGAATCCAATGTTGATTAGTTGTGCTACACTTAGAAGATTATGCTTTAGTCCTTCAACCCAATATGCATTATCACATATAAGTTCTTTGGTTGATGAAATTCATCCTCTTCCTTTTATACAACAAGGTTCATTGTTTCCAAACCTTATATTACCACCATCATAGTCTTCAAGGTGTTCAAACTTTGTTCTGTCACCAGTCATATGATGTGAGCATCCACTGTCTATAATCCATGTATCATCTTTGCTTATATGAGGGATAAGTGCCATCTCATCTTCATCATCATCAGATTCATCTTTTACAGCAATGAAGACAATTTCTTCTTCACTATCATCAGAATCCTTAGCCAAAAAACATGTTTTCTTACCTTTATCCTTGAATGACTTGAAATTCTTCTTGCCATTGTACTTGTGACCTTTTTTGTCATCCTTTCTTTGCTTGTTTGGGCACCTAGCTGCAATATGACCAATTTCTTCACATGAAAAATAGATTAAAGGAGTTTTACCTTTGTATTTACCTCTGCCTCTAGTATATTTCTTTGCAATTAATGCTTCAATAACTTCAAGATCACTATCTGAACTTTCCTCTGATTCTTCTTCACTTTCTGACTGGATTTTCTTGCCCTTCTTAAGTGAAAGTTTGGCCTCAAATGCTGATTAAATATTTTTAGAATTTGGAACATAGTTGTCATAGTTATCTAATTCAAAAGCTGTCAACCTTATAACTAAGGCATCTAAAGTTATATTGTGATTTTGTTCACATCTTCTTTCTTGAATAGTAGATACTCTTATTGCATAGATAGGAAGCAATGTTCTAAGAACCTTACTTATAACAGTTTCATCATCAATTTTTCCTCCAAAAGCTCTCATTGCACTAACACTCACCTTGATCCTTTCAACATATTTTGCAATGTTTTCATCTTCTTTCATCTTCATCTGATCAAACTGTCCTCTTAGGCTTTCTGCTTTGGCTCTCTTCACATTGTCATCACCACCATAAATTTTCTTCAGCTTGTTCCACATTTCATAAGCAGTTGTGTAGTCTTTGATCTCATCAAATTCTTCATAGCTAGGAGCTGATGCAATGTCTATCATCATGGTGTTATGGTTCTTTTTCTCTGCAATGTCTTCAACAGTTAATGTGCCAGTAGGAACTGTATATTCTTGATAAATATATTTGCATCCTGAATCACCAATGGAAGCCAGATGAAGTCTCATGAGACCTTGCCAAGCTGAAAAGTTATCTCTGTTAAGCCTTGGAATTTCTCTCTTGTAAGACATCCTGATATTTACCTTAGGTCCTTGAAACCCTTCTTGTAAGCACCAAAAGCTCTGATACCAATTGTTGGAAATATAGATGGAGTAACTGAGAGGGGGGGGGGTGAATCAGTTAACCACAAAAATATTACCACAGATCCCTTAGATATTTTATTAAATCATTTACTGGTGTTATACTAAAAACTCAGTTATTGCAGTGAGTATTAATTATAACTATTCTTAAGCATTCATCAGTGATTAACATACATGAATAAAGAAAGTATCATGAACACAAGAGACACCAGATTTAACATGGAAACCCAATATGGGAAAAACCACCAATGTAACTAGTTACTATTTTTCACTTTTCTGAAGTGAGCCCTATTAGGAGCCAACCCGGTTAAAGGTTACAAAACACATTGTTAGGTGTGACCTTATTAGAGGATTTAATCACCCTATTAGGAGTGGCCTTGTAAGAGGTCTTGAAACAATTCAATAGAACTGTCACCTTGTTAGAGGATTTACAAAATGGCTGTTAAACCAACTCGGTTAGGAGATTTTGAAATCACTACTACAATGGTAAGAAAGTAACAATGAAGTGACCTGAATAATGATGCAACTGAATTACTGATTATAGATCTCTGTTCTGCTTCACTAGATCCTTCCTGATCAAATATATCTCTGCTACTCTTCAAGGATATCTAATCATCCTTCAAAATTTGCTCACACTTTTCTTCTTTTCACTTGCACATACTTTTTAATTCACAACTTGACCTTCTATATATACCATTCGGATTGTCCATTTAGATTGTCAAGTTGGCACTAATAATATTACTAATCATCATAACAGTCAGCTGGAATAAACAAACTTTATTTCTCAAAATAACAAAATCCTTCACTAGGCCGACCTTGCTCGGTAAACACTAATCCGAAGAGATTTCCTTTGGTGACTGAGAGAACTCGGTAAGCACTATGAATTCTATAACATTCTTTGGAGGCTGAGTGAACTCGGTAAACACTAAATTTCCTTTGATGACCATGGAAGCTCGGTTAACACTATTTTTTTCCATATTTTTCTTTGACACCCGAAATATCTTGGTAGATACTAAAAACCGCCTGCAAACCGACTGAGCTCGGTAAATACTGGGAACTGCTTTGCTAACCGACTGAGCTTGGTAAATGATATGACATTTATGTGACATCAAAGACAACACACAATTAGTCCAACAATCTCCTTTAGACAATTGGATCCAACACCTAGGCTTCCTTAATTTGTGTCTTCTTGGGTCTGACTATCAAGACAAAACATGGGGTATTCTCTTCCTTCACATTTTGCATAAACTCCTCTCCTATAAGCATGAAAGTACCCCCTACTAGTTTATCCTTTGCATCATCCTAGAGTGGTCTCATGGTGTAGTTGATACCATCCTTGGTTATATGATACACATTTTTTTCACCCTCATATCTAGCCTTCAAATCTTATTTCCAAGGCCTTCCAAGTAGAAGGTGGCATGCATCCATTTCACATATGTCACATAAAACTTTATCATTATATCCCACTATGTTAAATTCTACCCAAAATTTCTCACTCATCAAGGTATGTCTATCCTTAGTTAGCCATGAGGCCCTATAGGGGTATGGGTGTGGTATCCTTTGAAATTTGATCTTATTTACCGTTTCTAATGAAGAAATATTGTCTATGGAACCAGACTCAACAATCACCATACATACCTTTCCATTAACCTTGCATTGGGACTTGAATGGGGACTTTCTTTGTGGTGGCTCCTTCATTATTAGGGTCTTTAAGAGGGTCCTTTGTATCATCAAATGCTCTCCATTCTTCCAGTCTGCAATTATGGAAGTGGAAGTGTGGTAGGAGGTCTCACTTCTAAAATTTTCCTCTTGGGTCAACTGCACCCTCCTTTATCCTCCTT
Organism: Chamaecyparis obtusa; assembly: GCA_027943335.1. Lineage (NCBI taxonomy): Eukaryota > Viridiplantae > Streptophyta > Pinopsida > Cupressales > Cupressaceae > Chamaecyparis > Chamaecyparis obtusa. The sequence goes on from BSBK01010508.1 coordinate 78,048, forward strand.
TCTTGTTAGTCTTAGGTTTTTCAGGAGACCTAAAGGAATGATGCCCAACTTGGTTGCATGTAAAGACCTTTCTAGTGAAGAGATTATGTCCTCTTCCACCAAACCTTCCCCTATTGTTAGATCTCCTTCCTCTAAATGCACCTCTCCTACTTGATTCTACCTCTAGTTCCTAATTTCTAGACTCACCTTGGGCTTTAGGTAATGAGCCTCTCCCATTGAATCTACCTTTACCTCTAAAATTATTTCCTCTACCCTTGTTATTCTATTCTCCCTTTCTCTTTTTCTTATCCTCAACTCTTAGTGTTATTTGATAGCACTTGTGGACTCTCTTAGGGTTGAAAAAGATAAGTTCATCTTGAATACTAAAGTTGAGCCCATTTAAATACCTAGCCAGTTTATGCTTTTCACTCTATGGTATCTTTTCCATGAGAGTCATCCTATGGAATTCTTTTGTATAGGCACTAACATCCATATCCCCTTTCCTTAGGTTTTGGAGCTTCTTGTGTAGAACCACCTCATAGTCTTCAAGGACAAACTGCTTCTTGATTTTAGTGACCATCCTTTTCCAAGTAGAGATAGGGTTCCTTCCCTCTTCTACCCTCTCAATTTGTAAGAAGTTCCACCAACTAAGGGTTGGGCCCTTTATCTTTAACTTAGCCAATTTCACCCTCTAGCTTTTAGTCACCTCTTGACACTCAAAATAATTTTACAGTGCCTCAATCTAGTCCATACATGCTTATGGATTCATCTTGCCAAGGAACATGGGAATGTCACACTTATCCTTCCTTCCAACCCTTTCTAGGGCCTCTAGGAGGGGTATTTGATCCACAGGAACCTCTCCTCTTTCACTTATGGAAGCCTCTTCCTCATCTGACTCCTCAACAACACTCCTCTACTAGTTTCACTTTAACCTCTCTAATTCTATCTCAAGCCTCCTGCTCCTAGTGGCTTGTTCTGTCACAATATTTTCCAATTCAACATTGGTCACTCTATAGGGGATTTATTCCTCACCTTGATCCTCCATGGTTCAAGTACCTTCCCAAGAACAATACTAGTGCTCTTATACCACTTGATGCAGAGAGCACAACAAGAAGACAAGGAAATCTTCTATTTCCTTCACAACTCCTCCAAACCAACTTTGGCACAAACCAATATGACTAGCTTTGGGATATAATGTATATCAACCAAATGGTCATGTCTAGGCACTTCCCCTACTTCACTTCAACACACTAAGGTCTTTCACCAATTCCTCCAAAATGAAGACTTAGGGACACTTTCCCTATTTTTGGAAAAAACATAGAAATCTTCACTAGTGATGTTTCCTATCCAACTTAAAGGTTGGAACACCTTTTTTGGTCAATGTTAACAGAGAATAAATCATCAAATTGATTCCACAACACCTGCAATGCATCAAACTCAAACTGACCTATAAATCCTACTAGGTCTCCCCAACTGGTTTTTTGTGTGCAAAATCCAACTAAGGATGAGACCAGAAAAACTAAGGGAAGATTAAAATAACCTTTTGGGTTCTCCAAAGATCCCCAAACTCCTACAGACTAACTCTACTCCTACATAACTCAACCCTCACAATGCTCACAAACATAATTGGCCAGATTAGGCTTGGATTGTACTACAAGTGGTCAAGGGCGGGTGCATAGAATCAGTGTGAGGTTTTGGAAAATTCAAACCATCTCCAAATGTTTCAAATCAACCTTAAAAATGGTTTCCCCAAATCACATCAAGTGTCTACACACTACTTCACTCAATTGACTAGCTGAATACATAGGGATATTCAGCCTAGGGCTTGATGTAAAACCCTCCAAAACACCAAATCTCATTCTAAGCCATAGGAATTATTAAGAATACATTCCTAACATGCATTTCCCAAGTGGCCATTGAATTTCACTAGTGAAATAGCAAGTTAGGCCTCCATTTGTGGAACATGCCTAGATTAGGCTCTTTCCTGGACTACCCCTACAAATCTGGTTATAACTTTCGCTACACAAAAGAAAACGAAACCAAATCAATTACTTTGGAAAGTGGATTCATAGGGTCATTTTTTCATGTCATTAATTTAGTCTTATCTTTTTGTACATGTCCGTAATAGACAGTTATGTGCTCAAGAAATCTAGTGATTTTATTAGAATTGCATCAAAACTTCAAATTACAATCTCTAACCTCTTGAAGAGGCTTGAATATGCTTAAATATGTTCAAATCCAAGTTCTAACCAGTCCATGAGTAGTTGTAACTATTGTAATACCCCAAAAATGGGCTATAGGTTCATTAACCTCCTACATCTTCAAATCGAATGAAATCGACATCAAAGTTCTAACCTAAGGCACATCTGCACATTATCAAATCCTAATTGATTATCCTAAATTCTGGGAATATTCCTAGCAATATTCTTATTTATCTTAATTATCTTTAATTTAATAATTATTTGGCGATAAATCTTATTTATCCTAATGTTAATTAATTGAATATTTAATTAATTAGATTTAATACTACCACTTAATTATTTAATTAGATTTAATTATATTTATTCCTAATTGTATTATTTAATTTTGACAATAAATAAAAAAACCTATGACTAATTGATTAAATTATTATTTAATTAATTAAAGTCAGTTGTCAATTTTTAATATTATAGTTTTTGATAAAGTTTGATTTAATAATTGATTAACCCATAAATCAATTGTTTTAATTCAAAAATCAGTTAAGTTGAGAATAAATCACTTTATTTATTTAAATAATTCATTATTATCTATGCACATTTGAAAGAGCAGTTGAACTTTAAATCAGAAAATCAATTCAAGTTGTTATCTTTTGGAAACTCAACATCTATTTTGAGTTGAAAGCTGATCTAAACTTCTGATTTGAGTTAAAAAGTTGTTTTTGCATGATTTTGTGAGTTAATCCGATTCTGATTTCTTGTTGACTCAAAAATCAACCCAAGTTTATCAAGAGTGATTTATGGCTTTTCTCATGCACCCTCAAAGCCTTGGATTTCTATAAAATCAAGGCTCAGCTCTTCATAATTAACCACCTCGAATTTGCACAATTACTCTGGCGAATTTGAGATTGAAGGATTAAGCACTTGCGACAAGCGATTTGTGAGATCTTTCGTTGTTGGTCACATTTTTTCATAGTTTTCATATCATAGCTTTGCATTCATAGCTTCCATATCATTCTTAGATTAATCTGCATATCATCTCAATTTCATTTCTAGATTAGATTTCATATCAGTTTTTCATCTTATTGCATATAAGAAAACAAAAAAAAAGATTAAAACTGCATTCATTTCATATCCATCTTCTACATTCAAATCCTTCATTTAGGTGTTGCATTATCACTAATCTTGGTCTAATTTGAGAATACATACTCGCATCTACTAGAAGGCAGTAAATCGCCTAGTTAGCTTAGTTTCAATTACTTGCAAGATTTCAATTCTCACTAACCTCTAATGTTTTACTAAAGTGTTGTGTCTATAGCTAGGTACAATTTTCACACACACATTTCTGGCGCCCATCATGGGGCCCTGAAATGGGTTTCCATTACATTTCTATCAATTTCTTATCATTTTTTGGTTAAAAATGTGATCTTTTATTTTCTGTCCATACATTTTTCATATGACTTTCTGACAAAAGTCATTCCAGGAAGACCCCACTATCGTACAACAGTTGAAAATTTTGAGTCTCGTATCAGAACCTACCCATTGTCCTTTGGGAGCTCGATTGTTGTTTGAGAAGACACCACTATCGTACAAGTTTCCCGACTATTGTTTGGGAGGTAACCTACTGTCGTACAAGTTTCAGTGCTAGAATTCCATTGTCATTTCAAATTTTTGGTCAGTTTTTCAGATTTGATTTTCAAATTTTGACTGACAGCTAACCCTAACAATTGAAATCTTCCATTTTTTACTGATATTTACTGAGCCTGATTTGGAAAGTGCAAGAAAATTGCTAAAATAGGTAAAAATCTACTAAGCGTGTTGCGAGGAATTCAAGTATTCTTCTCAATCTGATAACATTTCAATTTGGATTAAAATGAACTCTCACGTGTTAGGCTTGTGTGACCTTTACTACTTTCATATCACAGACTTCATTTTGGGCTATAAAATGAACATAGATTTTCTTTTTGCATATCTGTTACACATAGTAAATAGGCCCTCTGAACACTATTTGTGGATGATCTTGAGAGAGTGGGCTTCTTTCGCTTGTTCATGCATGTGAAGCTCTTCTTGGCAAAGGATCCCCTTGTAGGTAGGGAGGATATTGAGATTGTCTTGCATTCTACTAGATTTGTAGTCCTCAGCTTTTGATTGATACATTCTCTCTCTAAAGAGGTTGATAGATCCTAAGTTGTTGACATCACAGATCTTGGTGAGATAGTTTCAGTCTTAGCATGTCAGATTAATCTATCTACTTTGTTTTGGTGAAGTAAAGAGGCTAGGGGATTATGCTCTACTTCCTTTTTGGATAGTACCAGAAACCCAGATCCTTGAATCTGATCTAGTCCTCCTGTGGTATCTTTTGTGAGTCACCTTTAGAGAGGGTTAACCATAGTGGACATTCCCTTAATTGGGTCAACCACATGGATGGAACCTCAAGCGGTAATAGCCATTTTTTTTGTGGTAGCAACATCTGCTATATAAATGTCCTTGTGGAGGATATCTTCATAGCTGTGATCTCTTGTTGGGCTTTCAGATCTCCCTAGTAGCTCTTGATGTATTAAATTCTCAGACTATGCCAAAACCCCGGTGTGCCTAGATTGGAGTTCACCCTCTTGAGATCACAAAAGTTGCAGAGTCATACCATTACTACAAACCCTAGTGAGGCCAAATTTTTCATTTTCTAGAAATATGTGCGTTATTGAAAAACTTTTTGGAACATACACAATTAGCACTCCTACAGATTAGCACATTTAGTCACTTGATTGTTCATGTGTAGGGTTTCTTTGTCCCCTATTCATTGTTTTTAGACATGCTTGAAATCACTTGCCTGTTGTTCTACGTGCTTGGTTATCTATTTGGTTATTGAAAATGAAGGATCCCAGAATAATCTTCAAACCTGGATAGACAAATTTGCAAACAATCTGAAACTAAAAACCTAAAATTTGCAAAATCTAAAGTAAAATACCTTTCTAGAGTCAAAAGTCATCCTATAGGGTCAGAAAGTCATACAAGTTTTGGCAATTTTCATTTCAGAACCCCTGTATTGTTGTATGACAACTTGTATAGTGTCATACGAGTTTTGTCACCAGTCAAGAGCAAAAATTCAAAATCCTTCTATCAACTATCGTGTGAGTCTTACAATTGTTGTACAATTTTTGTCAACTATCATTTCAAAGCATACCCATTGTCGTATGAGCCTGTAGAAAGTCATTTGATAATTTTTGAAAAATTGCCAAAAAGTTGTCAAAATTGTCAGAGACCCAACTTTTACAGCCTATTTCCAAAATATGTCAAAGAAATCACTGTGTCAGGCACAAAGTAGAAACTAGAAAGAATCTAATCATTTTCCTAAAGTGGCCTTTTGAGTCTAATCTAGCCTTCTTTTTTATCGATTTGAGTCTTTTTCATCTTGTGTCAAAACCTTATCATAATCATCAATCTTCAATCAATCTTCAAAATGGCTAAGTGTTGTGAGCTCATGCCTACTATCTTTTGGGCATCTACCCTTACTACCAAGGCACAATATCCTTCATTTATGTCCAATCTAATCTTCAATCAAACTAATCTTGATAAGGTTGCGTCATTCAATCTTCTTCAATCAAGTCATTCTTCAATTGTCTTCATCTTGCTCTCTTGCTTCATCCAAGGTTAATGGTGGAAACTAGAGCTTACTCACACAAGAAATCTAGAGAAGAACATATAATACTTTACCTTTGACTTCTCACATGGGTCCAACCTTTGAGAAACTCTACAATTCAAGTCTTTACGAAGACGACGGTCTTGGCAATCTTCAATTGAAAACTAGTTACGTACCCCCCCTCCATCAACTCAAGGAGGTAATCAAAAAACTCCACGTCAATCTATCCTAGGGATTCCTATAACTCCTAACATGTCTTAAGGAGGGAAGAACCATGGCTCTCAAGGAGCTCATTCTCAACATGGTGTAGATCAAGAACCTACACCTTTTGAAATTGCTTAATATCAAAATGATGATAACTTCAAAAGAATGATGAAGCATTTCTTGAAAGAAGATAGAGAGACATATTTCCTAGAGTGAGCTCATCAAGGAGCTAAACTTCCTCCAAACTTTAATGTCGAAGATATCATTACACATGAGGAAGAAACTCCTATCATGGCTATGATCAAACAGATGCATGCCATGCAAGTCAAGCTCAACAAACAAGGGAAAGAAAAGGAACCCAAGGAGTTCTCCATGGAGGCCCTATGTCCTTTTCCATTTGATAAGGACTTGTACATGCCACCATTCCCCAAAAGAGTGGAAATGCCTAAATATGATAATTACAATGGAAACTCTAATCCTTAAGATCATGTCAGAGAATTCTGTACTCAATCTATGGAGTTCATGCATGAACCAACATACTTAATGTGTCTCTTCCCTTGATGTCTAGGAGGAGTAGCCATTCATTGGTTCTGTAGGATGTCTCCAACCGTCAAAACTTTTGAGGAATTAATCAAACTAATCTACCAATAATACTCCTACAATATCAAGCATCTAGTCACCATGATCGACATCTACAATTTGAAACAATATCCAGGAGAACCATTCCTGACATTTCTCAAAAGATGGAGGAAGAAATTTTCTCTATATGCTAGACCCATTCCAGAAACTGAGAAACTAGAAATCTTCATCAATAACCTTGTTCCAGAAATCAACTACCCTCTACAAATGCAAAATCATACATCTTTTGATAAGATGGTAGATAATGTGATCAAAATTGAGAAAGTACTTGTGAAAAAAGGAGACATCACACTTCAAAAAGACAAGTATGAATCTGGATCTAGTTCTAAGGACAAGAACAAAAATTGGAACAATAACAAAGGCATTGTTACAGATGGCATTGTTGATACTCTCTATGCCCCATCCAAGGTACCTGGTTTTAATCTTACTATTGGCACGCAAGCCATAAAAGCTTCTGAATCAAAAACCATAGAGTCTAACAAAAATTCATCTAAATATAAACCTTGGGCTTCAAATCCTAGATGCAAGTTTACTCCTCTTGGAGAGTCCTTGGAATCTGCTATGAAAACTCTATTGGCAAACAACATCATCTCATTGCCTGAGATCTGACAATTTGATCCCGAACCTAAACCAAAATGGTGGAAAGAGAATGACTTCTGTGACTTCCATCATACTAAGGGTCATAAAACCAATAATTGTTTGCACTTGGAACATACCATTCAAGACAAAATTGATAGTGGAGAAATCACAATTGATAATCATAAGAGCAATAATGACCATACATCATTCACAGAACCATTTTCGAAACATAGCAAAGAAGATTCATCTTCTCAGCCTAATGTGGGTGCTAAGGTCAATTATGCTTATTCTAGAAACAATGTTGTTATCAATATGGTTGAACCATGCCTATCTGAGCATTGCATGTCATCACAATTGTAAGGAAAGATAGAGAAAATCAATCAACTAATGCAGTTACTCGATCACAAGCTCAAGTGCATCTACAAGGATAAATCCCAGATTCATCAAATGTCCCTAAGGTGCCTTTCAATCTCTCTTTCGCTTCTAAACAGAAGGCTACATATAAATCTTCAAATCCTAAAGACATGAGGCCTACATCCTATAGTATTGTTCAAAAACTCCAGCATACTAATGCAAAAATATCCATGTTTGAGTTTCTTCAGATATCTCCAGCTCATAGAGCCATTCTAGACAAATCTTTGCTCGGATCCAATGTTCCTAACAACCTTGATTTAGATAGGTTCTAGACTATGGTTGATCATCTTATGTCTCCACAATATATTTCCTTTTCAGAGGAAGATGATAACTCCTTCAGTCATCCGCATAACCAGCCCTTGCATATTGAAGTTTTGATCAAAAACCATCGTGTCAAATGTGTGTTGATAGATGGAGGTGCTGGTTTAAATATTTTTTCTTTCATCTTGATCACACAATTGGGATTTTCTGAAGTGGCTATTGATCCTAGAAAGAAAATAACTATCAAGGCATATGATGAAGAAGAAAGATCCTCCAAGGGAACAATTGTCTTGCCTATCAGAATAGGCCCTGTCATCAGAGATACTACATGTCAAGTTCTTGATCTACCTTTGGCTTACAACATCCTTCTAGGGAGACCCTAGATACATGAAATGAAAGCTATTCCTTCTACATACCATCAGTGTTTGAAATTTCCTTATGAAGAAGTAGAGGTAACCATTCCAGCTGACATATCTACAATTTGCAATGCATTGAAAGAAAAGGTGATGAACTTGTTCCTAATAATAGAGAATCTTCCACTAAGCACATAGAAATAGCATCCACATCCAAGATGGAAGACATTGCAAAAGAGGTCACAATCAAATAAAATGGTATGGGAGAATATACTATAGAGCCAGTCTTTTCTTTGACATCTCTCCCTATTTCGCCTAAGTCTTATGGGAAAACTCTAAAACAATCCAAACTAGAATCTAAAGAACATCTTGAGGCATATAAAGGAAATTTTTTTGTAGAACAAGTATCTAAACAAGAATTTGAAGAGGATGAAGTTGTGCTTGCATGGATATACAAAGAGGAACCTAAGTCTCAAATTGATCAAACATGTGATTCTAAAACATCAAAGGTCCCTTCTAAGTCATATGGTCCAGGGGATAGATTGATCACAAAGATGGGATATACGGGAAAAGGACCTTTGGGACTATAAGGTAAAGGTCTTCTATCACCTTTTGACCATCATGGTTGAGAAAATAAGAATACAACAGGTCAAGGGTACAAGAAGAAGCCTTTCTATCTTAGCAAGAACTCCCCACATGTCTTAGAACAGATTGAACCAAAGGAGGAAGAAATACAATAGTCTGATACTGATGATTTTGACACCACTAAAGACCTCATTCCTTATGAGCATTTTCCTAAAGAAATAAAAGACCTCCTTGACACTGAAGATGATCTAATAAAAAGAATCAATGTAGTAGAAACACAAGAACCAACTAATCAAGAAGGTAATCAAATAGACAAAAGGGAAGATAAGCCTATCACTATAGTTGAACACTTGGAGCATTCCAGTGATTCTAAGAAAGATTCTCATGAGTATGAATTCAAATCAGAATCTGAGGGTAACCCTTCTTGGGGTATTTGTCCTAACTTTACTCATGTTCTTAAATTTCCTAGAGGCATAGATGAGGAAACCAATGACTATGAATGGGGAGCCATTCCAGAGGAAAATGAACTTATTACAGAAAAACATATTGATGTTACTCACCAATATGCACCAACACCAAACGTAAGTCTAGAGAAAAATAATGAACTTAATGAGTCTGATCCACTAATGGCTGAAGTGGACTCCCACAATGACATTGAGCCTATTCATGAATTGAACGTCTTAAGTTGTAATATCAACTTTGAACTCGAGCATCAGGTTAGGACCAATGATGACAGATCCACATCTGTAAACACTATCTCCCAATCTTTTCCCACTTTGACTATCCAACATCCTGAACTTATTGACCAAACTTCCACGAATCCAAGCCAAGGTATCTATATTTTTCCAAATGACTATGCCCTTGCTTGCTATGTAAATGTAGTTGAGCCTATGAGGATTCCCATCAGCAAACCGAGCATCAACATGATGGAGTCAGACATCAAGTATCTTAGTCAAAAGAATAAAAGTAAAAATAAAAAGAAAAGGAGTTATATGGGTGAAAACCACTTTGTGGCAATCTCAGAACCTACAAAAGTAAAAATAAAAGACATATCCGAAGGTGAAAACCTCTCTGAGGCACCTCAGGATGAGATATTTGATGTCCTTCTGAGTCATTTACATGACAGATATCCAGTTCTAATTGAGCCCACTCAATCTATCAACTTGGGAACAATAGAGGAACCACAGTTGATCCATGTAGCACAATATTTATCAAAAGAAGAAAAGGAAAGAGCTATATATTATATCAGTAGAACTTTGGTTGCATATGAAAAGAACTATTCAATGATTCAGAAAGCTTGTCTAGTTGTGATCTTTGCATCATAGAAATTGAGACATTATATGTTAGCCCATACCACTCATTTGGTAGCTAAAATTGATCCATTAAAGTACCTACTAAGAAAACCTACCCTCACGGGTAGATTAGCCAAATGGGTCATGCTCTTAAGTGAATTTGGCATTGAATATGTTGAAAGAAAAGCTATTAAAGGCCAAGTTATTGTTGATCAATTGGCAGATGCACATATGTTTGATGACACACCAATGCAAATGGAATTCCCAGATTCCTCTATCATGAATCTTTCTTCTAGAGAATGACAATTGTTCTTTGATGGCTCCTATACACAGAATGGATCAGGAGTGAGTACATTGTTCATTACACCTCAAGGATACTCAATAACAAAAGAATTCAGATTAAAGTTTTCTTGTACAAATAATATTGCTGAATATGAAGTCCTTCTTAATGGTATGAAAATAGCAATTGAGAGGAGATTGATAGAGATACACATTCATGGAGACTCACAACTTGTTATCCATCAAGTCAATGATGTGTACCAAATGAAAGATGAAAATCTCATTCCATACAAAAGAATGGTAGATGATCTAAAGAAATATTTCATATCTATCACATTTGAGAAAATTCCTAGAACAGAGAACAAGGCTATCGATGCAATGGCAATGCTATCTACTTTATTATAGTGGCTTGAACATGAGCTATGCTATGAGTTCCTGGTGGAAGCACTATCCTATCTTGCATATGATTCCCTAGAAACCTGAATGATCTGCACTATTGTAGGTCATGATTGATCTCGATACAAAAACCTTTTCTCCTATCTCCAAGACCAAAGCATTCTTGATACCTTCAATCACCATGAAAAATGATACCTTATCCACAATGTGTCCTGGTATGTCATCATTGGTAATGATCTATACAAATGAGGTCTAGATGGTACACTACTTAGATGTTTAAAATGGGAGGATTCTCAACATGCCTTAGAGGAAGTCCATGAGGGTATATGTGGGTCACACTCAAACGGTTTAACACTAGCTCGAAAGCTTATTAGGGCTGGGTACTATTGGCCTAAAATGGAGAAAGATACAATCAAGTTTGCTAAGAGCTGTCAAAAGTGTCAAGTACATGGTAACTTAATTCATGCACCAAGGAGAGATCTAATTCCCTTCACTACACAATGGCCTTTTCACCAATGGGCATTTGATCTTATAGGATCCATACATCCTCACTCTTCTAATGGACATAACCATATCATAACAACTACAAACTATTTTACAAAATGGGTAGAAGCAGTCCCCTTGACTCAAGCAACCGGCAAGAAAATTTCTATGTTCACTTTGAACTACATCATATGTCGGTATGGTATTCCACACTCTATAGTCATAGATAATGGGGGACAATTCAAAAATAAAGACTTGGATGATCTATGTGCTAAATTCAAGATTACACAACATTGTTCATCTATCTACTATCCTCAAGGGAATGGACAAGCATAGGCTTCAAATATGAATCTATTGAAAATCTTGCACCAAACAGTTAATAAAATAGGAAGAGACAGGCATCTCATGATCAATCCAGCTCTTTGGGCCTATAGAACAAGTATTAGAATGCCCACTAGGGCTACTCCATTCTCTTTAGTTTATGGGTCTGAAGTAGTACTACCTATTGAGGTTGAAATCCCATCACTAAGAATCAGAATGCATCGTCTAGTAACTGATGATGACTACAAAGTGTCTACATTGTAAGAACTTGAACTACTAGATGAGCGTAGATAAGCAACGTATGATCATCTCAGAGTATATCAAAAGAGAATGTCTAGAGGCTCCAATAAGAAAGTCAGACACAAAGAATTTTAGGTTGGTGATCTAGTCTTGAGAGAGAATCCTAAAAATCAATCACATAGAGAACGCAAGGGGAAGTTTGAACCCAACTAGCTGGGTCCCTTTGTTGTCATTGCTACTTTTGGCTCTGGTGCCTATCACCTCTCAACGAATGAAGGAGAACAACAACTCTGAGAACCAATCAACATTTTCCATCTGAAGAAATTCTATGCCTAAGGCATTCAGTCTATGGTAAAATGTCCTAAAAAAAAATTGAAAAATCTGAAAAAATCCTTAAAAAAATGAACGTTTCGGTGAAAACCTAGTAATCGACACCTTGATGATTAAAAAAAAAATAAAACAAAATCAAATGTACAAAAAAATAAAAAAATTTGAAAAATACAAAAAAATTGAAAAATATCAAAAATACAAAAAAAATTGAAAAAATAAAAAATAAAAAAAAAAGTAAAAGTGCCTTGGTGAAAACTTGGAAATAGGCACCTTGGTAGCAAAAATAGAATCTCTACCAAGATGGTGAAAACCCAACAAATGGGTGCCACTTGTTACAAATGCTCCATCTATCAGTGCAATTTTGGTATTTCCCAGCTTTCAGTCTTGCTTTAGTTTGTACATATCTCCTGGTTTGTTTCCGCATTCTTGTTTTCAATAAAGTTGGTCTATAAACCATTTAGCTCATGTGTTTGTATCCTATCAATATTTCAAACTTGGGGGAAATCAAAGTCATATCCTATGGTCTCCAATATACTTTAGATGTGTCATATCTAGTCAGAGTCCTTTGAAGCTTTATCCAAGTCAATCAATCTGTCTCCTCTCCGAAAAGGATTTTGCATCTACAACAACACAATCAAACATCAACACAAACTGAAAAGAATCTATGCTTCACATGCTTTTATCTCCTTGTATGCTTACTGATTCACATTGAGACTTTTTTCATATTATGTCCCTTCGAGTTCTTTGATGATGTCCTTTACAGGATTTAGAGAGTGATGACTGGGGGCATAATATTTTCTTTGTCTTATGCTTGTATGTATAAATCTAACAACTTTGGAAATTCTGGATTGAAATGGTGTCCGTCTGTAAGAGCCTCTATCTCGAATTGGATGGCCATGAGTACCTTGACCATTGATACCTAGAAAATTCAAGGAAATTTGATCTAACTATTGTCTTTTTGAGTGAGTTCTTTCTCCTACTGTGAAACATGATCTTACCTAAGGCTATGAATGATAAAGGGTCACTATGGGTAATTTACACTAGATATAGAATGATCTCTTCACTGTTTGATGTGTATGTAATGCAAGGCGTATTCTAGTCATCACAACATTTATGTTTTGATGCTTATACAAATTGCAATATCAAAATGGACATGATATTCAAGTCATCCTGGCATTTGTGCCTTGGTGCTTATATCTAATTCGACATTCTGAAATTAAAATCAATATTCATATGTTCATGCTTGTTTGACCAGTGGGCATTGTATTGATTCTTCTGCATCCAAATCAATATTCATATGTGTATGGTTTCCTAACTAGTGGGCATTGTATTGATTTATCTGGTTACCTAAAAGTTCAATGATGAGAATGAATCGACACATGATCAATGACTAAGTCCTAGGTCTTAGGTTTGTATTTCATTTTGCATTTCACTTTGCATTTTGCATGTTTGCATGGTCTCACAAATTTCTTGAACACTTAAACGATTCTTCAAAAATAAAAATGCTAACCATGACACAAGGACTGAGCATTGTATGAAGGTCCCTCCAATGAAACAAGTAGAACTCATTTTCGGGATCAAAATCGAAATATGAGATCATTTACTTTATCAAAATTATGATTTAAAATTTTCAGACCTAGGACGACCAACTGCTTGCATAATCGACCTTCTAATCATCATAGAAATTCAGTATTCAACTTAATTGATTATCTAACATCAAACTATCAAAATTTCAACTTGGTCAACCATGGTCAACTCATGGTCAAACCTAGTCAAACTTGGTCTTTAGGACCTCCAAATGATGCAGAACGCATTTCTGAACGTGTGTAACCAATTCTCAAATCAATTAACATGCTTCTAAACCACTCAACATTGACTTCTCTTGTCAGATTTCAATTTTAATCCCAAAGGGGGCATGGTATTGTACATCATTCAAGTCTATAAATTTAATTCTATCAATCAAATCTTTCTTCAGTAATCAAGACAACAACCATGTCTAGTTGCTGATTCATCTAAAAGTCCTCGTCACTTGGGGAAAATCTATCATTGCTTGAGGCATATCAGATTCATCGAGATCCATATCAATCTAGTATTTTCTTAATCTTGTAAACTGTATCAACTTTTCGTAACCATCGGTTCATTAGTGTTATTTCCTTGGTTCTTCGTAATTGAAGGGTTTGAATGTGATACCACTATGATTCTTATTAATGATCGGGTCTGGAATCGGTCACTCACTTCTTCATAATCATAAGGTTCAGAATAAGGTGTTTTGGCACTTTTCCACAATCATCGGTTCATTGTTGCTATAGTTAACATTATCTTTGGTCAATCGGGACCTAATAGCTTCAAATCTTTCAATCAGTTTCTGCCTCAAAATCGGTTAATTTTTCAAATTAATCTCAAACATCCTTATCATACACAGACTAATCTTTGAACCACTGTGCTTCGCACAGTAATTCAAAGAGGGGAAAAGTGTAATACCCCAAAAAATGGGCTATAGGTTCATTAACCTCCTAAATCTTCAAATCGAATGAAATCAGCATCAAAGTCCTAACCTAAGGCACATCTACACATTATCAAATCCTAATTAATTATCCTAAATTTTGCATTGGGGAATATTCCTAGCAATATTCTTATTTATCTTACTTATCTTTAATTTAATAATTATTTGGCAATAAATCTTATTTATCCTAAAGTCAATTAGTTGAATATTCTGAATATTTAATTAATTAGATTTAATACTACCACTAAATTATTTAATTAGATTTAATTATATTTATTCCTAATTGTATTATTTAATTTTGACAATAAATAAAAAATCCTATGACTAATTGATTAAATTCTTATTTAATTAATTAAAGTCAGTTGTCAATTTTTAATATTATAGTTTTTTAATAAAGTTTGATTTAATAATTGATTAACCCATAAATCAATTGTTTTAATTCAAAAATCAGTTGTTTTAATTCAAAAATCAGTTAAGTTGAGAATAAATCACTTTATTTATTTAAATAATTCATAATTATCTATGCACATTTGAAAGAGCAGTTGAACTTTAAATCAGAAAATCAATTCAAGTTGTTATCTTTTGGAAACTCAACATCTATTTTGAGTTGAAAGCTAATCTAAACTTTTGATTTGAGTTAAAAAGCTATTTTTGCATGATTTGCATGATTCTGTGAGTTAATCTGATTCTGATTTCTTGTTGACTCAAAAATCAACTTGAGTTTATCAAGAGTGATTTATGGCTTTTCTCATGCACCCTCAAAGCCCTAGATTTCTATAAAATCAAGGCTCAGCTCTTCACAATTAACCACCTCGATTTTGCACAATTACTTTGGCGAATTTGGGATTGAAGGATTAAGCACTTGCGACAAGTGATTTGTGAGATCTTTCATTGTTGGTCACAGTTTTTCATAGTTTTCATATCATAGCTTTGCATTCATAGCTTCCATATCATTCTTAGATTAATCTACATATCATCTCAATTTCATTTCTAGATTAGATTTCATATCAGTTTTTCATCTTGTTGCATATAAAATCCAAAAAAAAAAAATATTAAATCTGCATTTATTTCATATCCATCTTCTGCATTCAAATCCTTCATTTAGGTGTTGCATTGTCACTGATCTCGGTCTAATCTGAGAATACATACTCGCATCTAATAGAAGGCAGTAAATCATCTGGTTAGCTTAGTTTCAATTACTTGCAAGATTTCAATTTTTGCTAACCTCTAATGTTTTACTAAAGTGTTGTGTCTATAGCTAGGTACAATTTTCACACATACAACTATTGGCAAGTAGATTTAAACTTCTTGAGCAACTTTTCAAAAGTTGCTCTAGCAATTTTTACAATATTTGTAACATTTTTGCATTTTTGCACTCCTAATGACTTGGACACCTATCCAAACACCTAGACCTGACCAGAAATACTCAAAATGATCCAAAATCATCAGAATCATCTTTGAAACTCCTAAAATACCTAGAATACCTCATCACACTTATCACCTAAAGACCTAAAATCCAAGTGGACTAAGGCATCCCAAGGCTTATAGGTGTGCCTTAGGGATCCTTGAACATGCAAGTTGGATCAAAACATGAAAATGATGATCTTAGGGATCTATCCTATTATTAAAAAGAAAATCTCAAAACAAAACATAAGGATCATCTTGGATGTTGCTCTAGGTTCCCTGCACCAGGGAGTATGATGAACTTTGCCCTCCTCTCAGGGATTCTGCACCAGGATTTGAGCAAGAGGGTTCAGAGAAGGTGCTAAAATAGTCAAAAATAGGGCCTAAACATGGTGAAATGAGTTGTATGAGGGAAAGAGCATTCGTGAAATATGAAATTACTAAAAGGTGGAGCTAAAAGGTCTTAAATGGGGGTTGCTTCCATTTTAAGATGGTAAAATTTTTACACTGAAATGCCTATGTCATAAATATGCATCTCTAATTTTTTTTGTTTTGTGATTTGAATATTCTTTGATGGTATAACTTCGTACCCTATGAGTTGATAAATGTTGTGGTGTGACTCTCTTTAAAAGAACTTTGTACCTTATGAGTTGATATATGTTGTGGTGTGATTCTCTTTATGTCTTTATCTGTTGAATGCATTAGATTTTATAGATTGCTAATTCACTCCTCCCTCCTTAGTGATTTGGGGATTTCCAGCTATTGGTATTAGAGCCAGTGCCTTCAAAAAACTTTAACCACTTGAAGGTAGTTCAAAAGAATACTATGCAAAAGAAAAATAGGAATACAAAAAATAGTGCTAAGAAGGATTTTGTTAACAAAACACCACCTAGTACAAAGTGTTGAAGACATAAACATAACAATTTTCAAAATAAAAAATGAATATCATGTTGGGAAAAAAGAAGAGTGAAAACAATTAGATGAGATTTAAAAACTTAGGAAAAGAAACTAGAAATTAGAACAAAATTTTCAAGAGATTGTTGAAGCAAATAAGGTGTTAGTGCAATGTCTCGATGAATCAATAAAATAAATTGAATTTATTAAAGCTTGAGTTGTAGAAAGAAAAAGGGCTAAAGGAATTATAATCCAACTAAAAGTCATGGAAGAGGTGTGGAAAGCTAGAGGTGTAATGTCCCCACTAGGGAACCCATAAGGAATCAGGTCTATGACCTAAAATTACAACTAACAAATTTTTTTTTCTAACATTCTAACTTATCATCATTACCATTTACAAGTACATTCCTTAAGGTTCCCTTAATGAATTCATTTACCATTATCAAGCAATACATTTTATTACTTAATCTAATGCAATTATATTTCCGTTTCAACTTCAATTTACATTGAGACATTGTTTTCATTCCTCATCAAAACTAATTACATTAATGAGATAATTGCATTTATTTTCTTTACCTAATTTGCATAGATATTCACTTTGAGAAATGAATTAGAAGCCCATCATTTATATAATACACCAAGTACATTTTTCCTTTCATTTTTCCTTTGTTTTCTCCTTAACCTTATTTATGCACTATCATCACATAAACCATCTATTAAAAATGCTTACTTTACATTTTCATTTCAAAGATCATAATAGAAAAAGTGTAAAGTACTTAACCATCTATTACTAAACAACATAAACCATTCATTGAATCATTTCTTTCCACAAGTCTAACTTCCACAAATTATCATCTATAAACTTGTATAAATCTAGTTAAGAATTGAGATTAGAACCTAGTTTAAATAACCTTACATCATACACATTGAACTTATACATTTAAGAAATCACATCTCATTACTAATTTCAATAACATACATGTTTCATTTCCCTTACTATTTCACTTGGAGATACCCTTCAACCCTTAGCACATCTTTTCACTAACAAAATGAGTTTCCTTTCAGAAGTTTTCATCTATTGTATTGCCAATACTTACATAGAATCATTACTTTCAATTTCATTTTAAAATGTATAAGAGAGATAGGGTAGGAATTACTTAAACATAATCCATGTCTGATTACCAATATTCAATCATCTTTTGAAATTCCTAAAACTACCCTTCCCAAATGCATAACTTCTTTCTTACAATTTCAACACAATTACAATTACAATTGTTGCACATGGCCTGAAAGCATACAGAAAGATAATTACATCAAGTTGCCCAAAGACTTACAATACATCTTTACATCTTGATAACAACAGATAGAGATACATGATACAAGAACAAAATCTTCACCACTGAACAATTCAGAATCCAATCCATGACACGAACCATGAACAATACCTCAAAAGAGATTTGCCACCCAACCATGTGAAACTGATAAAGTTCCACCCCCCGTGCTAGGAGATAGAACCAAGGTAATCTCAAGACCTTAAGGCAATCTAAGTCTCAAATACCAATAAATCCAAGACTCAAAAGAACAAGAATAAAGCACATAAAATATTGTCATACTATAACACTGAGGTTAAGGTTCTAGGAGACCACCTAAGTGAGTGTCATCACACAACCTATGTATTGGGATCCACCTTGGCAACCATGTAACCCCCGTCCCCCCTTTATGAATAGGGATCCACCCTAGTAGTTATCCCTGGTCCCGATACTCCAATCAGATCTATGTGGCCATTATTATGTTTTCTTTCATTATCTTTTGAATCCCCCCTTCCCAGGTTAATTTTTAATGTTATCACTTTTTACAAACCCACCCATAGGATCATCTGGCAACCACTTTAGGGTTCCAACACCTATGGTGAGCCACTGGCTTAGGGTTCCTATTCCCTTACCCCATCACAAGCCAAACATACAAAATAACACTCCCATGTCCTGATCCATAGGTTTAGGAAACTCCCCTACGCACTTAGGCCCTCAGAGTGAGTCCTAACCCTAACCATATACATAACAGGAACCATTGGAAGGATGTCTATCAAAAGACACCTCAAAGAAAAGCACAAGACTTTCCACATGCATACATACAAATTTCCATAGCTTATTTATAGGTCTAGAGAACCCTCTCATGCACACAGGCCACTGAGACGAGTCCTAGCCACATAAACTAAGTTCAATTATATGCCAAGTGCAAAACATAATAAGTACACCATAAAATATAAACAAATAAAGTAATGAACATACATAGGGGATAAAAACTTCCACATGAATTAAAAAAATATTATAATAAACTTAAAGCAATAAAATGAACATTAAAAGATGCAGGTAGAGACCAGGATCGAGCGTGGAAGATACAGACCAAACCCCCAGCCAAACATGTACCCAACACTGAAATTCATGACTCTAAAGTTTGCACAATAGGTCCAAATAGTAAATAGAATTAATATAAATTATAAATTAATAAATATTGATGGGGAAAAGATTGTACTATAAACTAATGAACCTGCAGGAATCTATGCATGACTATTGCTATATGAATGTCATAAAAATACAGTCTCAGTGCGGTAAGAATAATTTTTTTTTGAATTGTTAGATTTTGCTAATTTTGATATATGTTGGATAAAACCTAATTGCGCACAATCTCACCAGAGCGATTTTCAAAATAATGTCTGGTTCAGAAGTTATGAATAATATAGTACAGGTATATAAAAACAAACTAGAATACTTTGTCTATTTTCAATTAACATATTTTTCATTATCATCCTAATTATAAATCGGATCATATGAATAATATATAACATTTAATAACACACACACACACACACACATATATATATATACACACACACACACACACCAAATTAAAATCATATAATTAACCATAGACTTCCAAGAAGATTTTTGACAAAGAAAATTAATAAACCATGTCATTAAACTTCCTGCACACAGTATATGTTCTCAATAATATTTAATCCATAAACATATATAACCAGAGAATATTGATATATCATAAGAACACACTATTAATTTCTAGAATACACACATAGATCCACAAATACACATAGGAGAATTGGAGAATTCATCCCAGTATAGACCCTACCTAGGGTTCTATGGAGAAATTATCTTCTCTTGGCTGGAGACTATCTACAAATCTTCAAGCCTTGAGTTGATAGCCTCCTGGAAAGCTTCATTTGGTAATCAAACTCCAACAATCCACATACACTTGTTTTAACTAAACAGAGACTCGAAAACTTCAAATAAATTTTCCAAAACATAAATACATACAACTCCCAAAAATCTTCCATAAATTCTCCCCCCTCAACAACACAAAAACTTTAATTATTTATCCTCCAACTATGTGGTTGGAGGAGTTGCTTTATGGGAAGCAACTTCTCCAACTTCCATAGTTGGTTGAAAAATCAAACCAATTATTCCCGTAAGCACTTAACAAAGTTTTAATAAATTTAATTAAAATAGCTTAAAAAGAAAATCATAACAAGAAAGTCAAACAAATAACTTTCAAGGAAAACACATAGCACACACGGAAACCAACTAGCGTAACTTCTAGGAGGTCTTGAGTTCAACTCCCTTTTAGATAGCTAGTTTTACTACAAAGAGCATTTCTTTTATTAATTACTATTTTTTCTTTTTGTTTAATACATTAATATAATTTATTTAATTATTATAAACAACATACCATTTACACAATCAATAAAGTCATATAAATATTATTATTTATATAAGCATGGGTATATGTGTGTGCACCCACATATACACATGCATATATAACATACATTCAATTATAACACATATATAATAAATATATATACATATACTTACAAGGATAAATCTAACTCAAATCATTAATCTCAGAACAACATCAAATCATAAATCACAAGACCACATCACATGCTGCATTCAGATCCCCAAGTTAGGCCTAAACATAACTCTAAGTTCACGGGTAACCTTGAGAGTAATCTTGGTAATATCTCCACACAACAACAGTTAGAGGATTTTGAAGGCACGCTCAGATCAGTGTAGCCAGGTGGAGTCGATGCTTGGTACCTGCATCCTGCAAGACCAACCAACATGGATATATACATATATATAAATATACAATGGCAAACAAGGATGGAGAGTGCGACATCGTGTGGACCTCCTATAGGAGTAACTACGACTACCCCCCCTTATCCTACACTCACATCAGACAGTGACATCAACAAAGCATGATTGGATTAGTGTGGTTAGTACTAGAATAATCTTTTTTCCATATTGTATAACCAGAATGCATCATAACATCTTCATGTAAATGTAAATCATCTATTAACTTTCACAAACCCATTTAACCATCAAACATGTACTCAAAATGTCTCATTATTGAAACAAGATAAACAAATCATATAACACTAAATGTATTAATCATATCTAATCCCAAGTAACATTATTAGAGAAGATAACATATCCAACCCTTAAGTGATTATAATCAATTAACCTAAGGTAAACATAAATATTAATAATGAGTCTATCAGGTGATCCTTTTAGTATTAAGATCCTAAACTATCATTGACACACAAGAAGATATAAAGGACATACTTATGTAAATATTATTATTTCCCAAATTAAAATATGAAGTTATCATGATTAGTAATCAACCATCTCAAGAAGGATCATACTCTTACAAAATAACCATGAAATCACTTATAGCATGATCTAACTCCGTAGTGAGCATAACCAAGATTTGTTAGGGTTGGAGGGGCATTACAAAGGTTAAGATTGTTTCTCTAGAAAGGAATTTAGAGGAAACTGCTAATAAGTTGAATATTTGTCTCAAGTTTCGGAAGAGCTCAGAAAATGTGAGTAATACCATTGACAGTCAAAGAGCATTCTTCAACAAGATAGGGATAGGTTAGGGAGAAGCAAAAAAGTCAATAGAAGAAAAGAACTTAGGAAGCCTTGTTGATATAGGGGCATGTAGCCAAGCAAAGAAAGAACCTATCATAAGCAAAGACGACAACAATAAGCAAATCCCACAAGACCTTATCACATCTTTAAAAACCTAAGAATACTTTCAGAAGAAACTTCCATTCAAGTCAAACAAATACATCTCAATTACAATATGTATTCTATGGATATTGTTACTCTTTTAATCACTTTGGCCAAAGTAAGAGACTGCAAAACACACAAAGAGGATCTTCAGAGATGGAAAAGTAGAAATCTTAATGTTGTATGTTATAGGTGAAAAAGCTATAGGCACATTGCTCAACATTGTAGATATATTTTTGTAAAAACATGTAAAGATAGCAAGAACAAATAGAAACCTACAATGATGTGGAGAAGAAAACACAACCATGATAATGAAAAGTGTAAAAGGGAGAAAATTTGATTACACACTGTGCACTTCATGCACAAGTGATATCTCCAAGCTCCTAAAAAGAAGTGGAACTTTAGGGGGAGTTAAACATGATAATATCTTTTACCCAAATGTAGAAAAGAATATTTGCAATGATTGAAATGGCAGAGGTTCATGGATGCCAAAAAGATAGAGAAAATACATTATCATACCGAAGGACATAGAACATAGATTCTAGCAGTAGAACAAAGGTCTAGTCATTATAAGCAAGGATTTATGTCATAAAGAGAACACTATTATAATGTTATCAAAACAGGGATAATAATGTCATGAAAATTAGTGTGATTACTGTCACATGCAAAAACAGTGCAATGATGAATAAAGACAGCAAAATGATGAAACAAAATAGTTATCAAATGAATGATGAAAGCAGTATGATTTATACTATGGAAAGAAAAGGCAGTGATATAAAGGTTTTTGCAGTAGTCAAAGAACTCAATGACTGTCTTGTATTAGAAGATCATTCAATGTTACAATGAATTGAATGCAAAGATGATATATTTGAGGGATGTCATCAACAGTAAAGGAAACAATAGACAATGCAACTATATACAATGAGAGTGGACAATGTTACAATATCAAACGCAGAGACAGATCTTTCATTTGAAGCCATCAAATTGTAGAAGATCTGAACATGAAGAAAAAGGATAGTGAGTATGAGATGATTATAGAGGGTAGCCTGCTTGGAAGGAAATTATCTTCTTCACAAGAACAGTAGAATTCATAAAGAAGACAGAAGATACATGAAGAAAGAAAGAAGATTTGATGAAGAACAACAAATCATGATAAAAAACAGTGACTATTATATATAGACAGTGATATTCAAATGTTAAAACAATGTTTTGATCAATACAATACAAGAGTACATATCTTGGGGACAGTGTTCAAGGCAGAGAAAATAAAAGAGATACATCTCTGCTATATTGTGATATGAGGTGAAATATTGTTGAAGACAATAACAGAGATGACAAATTCTGAGTATGTTGAAAGACAGCACGGACAAGGTTTCCGCTATTCAAAGTGGGTTTATTCACTGTATTTATGAGATTTAATAATGATTTCCAAGGATTCAAAGGTCATTTGAGTGAAAAACAGCGGTCTAAGGTATCCACCTTTAGAATTGCGCAGAGGTCTATGCTATAAAAGGATAAAATCTCCATGGAAAAGTGATAAGCAATCATACATGATCTACTAGAAAAACAATGATAACATATTTGGTAAAGTGTTGCCAAGATAGAGAAGGGTCAAAATCAAATGATAGAGTTGCAGTTTATATTCATGTTAATGGGAAAAAAATCATGATTGGAAGTTGTGAATAATTTGGGCTAGATTTAGTATTTGAATTTTTTAAGATCTCTCAGACTTCAAAGTCTTCTAGCATTTTAAGTTGTGGATATACAACATTTATTTAGAAAGAAGATGAATTTGGAAGCCTTAATGGAGAAGATGAAGATGATGAATCAGAATCAGATGATGAAGTGCCACCATCAGTTATAACTGCAAAAGAAATGGAGGCAAACAACGCATGGAAACTAAGAAGGTTGAAAAGTCTGAATCAGGGTCTATACTAGGGAATTTCAATAAAGCAGTGACTACTGAAAAGTGTGGTCTTATGCAAATGTGGAACCACAGACAAAGAACGTGAATTGTTTGATTAAATGCCTCAAAAAAAAAAAAAGAGTTAAGTATAGAGGATTAAAGGTTTTCGTTAGAGGTTATAGTTTCTACAGCAAAGATCAACATAAACATACGTGCAAATGTGAGAAGCATAGACATAGCACCTGAAAAGTTCAACAGTGCCGCCTCAAGGGAAAGCCATCTCATGGCATGGCATGATTGCACGACATGCAAAGATTGGAATTGCTTTAAAAGCTTTATTCAAACAAATGAACTATCACAATAGACCCGCATGCAAAATGTGTAGTAATAGACTGCCCATGAAAAAAGGGTCTGTTTGGTTGCTGGAATATGTCTGGAATTGGCATTATCTAATTCCCAGTTTTGTTTCTTTCATGTTTGTGTCCATCCAAAAAAAATTGGAATTGGAATTTTGAAATTCCAATTTTGCTTCAAAATAGGCATATGCATCTTCCACCCAAATAAGTGGAATTGGAATTTCGAATTCCAATTCCATTTTTTCTTAAACCAAATTGGATTGGTGGTCGGGTCCATGAGGAAGAGGAAAAGCACATTATAGGTCATTGCAGAGATCGTCCAGAAAAAGACTCGAAATCGTGAGATTATTCGCTCATTTTTCATTGAAACAGAGAACGCCTGACAATTGCAACAGTACGCGTTTCTCCTATGGGGTATAATATATGGCTGTAGGGGGAAATAGACTTCTCCTATGTGCAATCTAACCAAATTATTAATTGCTTATGTATCAGCATAACTTATGCTGGATCAGTTATTCAGTATCTCTGTGAAAACTCCTTTAAAATTGTGCATATTCCCAAACACGAAAGGTGCAGATTTAATGCAAGGATTGGAGCGCATTCCATAGACCTCGGATTGCATGCACACTATCTCATTCAATGTTTCTGACAAGGAAATTTGTGGAACTTTAATTTCTTTCGTTTCTGTGGGCATGTATAATTCTGAATTTAATGCTGAAGTACTGAAAATACACGAAAGGGATAAGGTTACTTAGCTCTGTGACTAAAGAATGAATGATTCCAATGAACTGTCACTGGTCTGGAAAATGATGCCTCTCTCTGTCAGTATTACGCCTTGGATTTTGCCAAGGGAGCTGTGCTCTTTCCTGGGTCGATTTTGTGCCATCTTCTCAGTCATCTTTCAGGTGAACCAAATGGATCTAGCTCATATTCCGGAAATCATTTACAGGATAAGTATCTTCCAGAATTTCAGCATCCTCCAGAATTGACGTTATCCAGCATTTGGTATTCGAGCACCCAAACAGACTTAAAGTATGTGAAATCTGGAATAACAGACAACACATCAAAGCATATCAGTAGGGAAGATTTTTTTGTTAGATATTATAATTGGAAATTCTTTGGTAGAGATGTATGCAAAGATGTGGAATCATAGACAACACACATGAATTGTTTGACTGAATGCCTAAAAGATATGTCATAAAGATTGGATAGAACCAAAATTGAATTTCAGCAATCATGAAATTGTGCAACTACTGGGAAATAAGAACGTACTTGATGTATTTTAATTACTGCAAAAAAATAGCCCTACAGCCCAGAAAATGGTCATTTCATTAGCATCAGATAAGGCCATTTGGAATGTAGTACTGAAAAATAAGAAGGTTGTAGACTTCAGAAAGTCACTTCAGAAAGGAGGGTCAAAGGTACAGGATGTATCTAAAGGATAAGACGATGCTTCTGTTGATGAAAAGACAGATTTATTTACTCAAACTGCTGAAATTGTCAAGCTGAAAGTCACTGAATATATGGAGAAACTCACGGAACTTACCCACCTCATTCTTGGTTTTTCAGTAAGAAGGGTTTTACAAATAATGATGAAGATATTCTGAATAATGCTATTGAGTCCTATTTGATGCTCTCTATTGTTGTTCTCTTGGTTGTCTTGTTCAAACACGGGCAAAAAATTTGAAATTATTTCTATTAAAGTTGCAACCAGTAAATTTGCTGACACGAAGGAGTGGTTTCAATGCAGTAGTGAGTATAATACATTAATAGCAGTGTCAAGGATGCCTAATGACAAAGAAAGAAGGTTTAACTCAGTGATGCACAGTAAAAAGGTAAGATGCAATGTCAATAAGCTGTTATTTGTTAGAAGACAGTTACAAATAACGCTCAAGATCAATAGAGTATGAAGATAGTAACAGTGAACATAAATGTTCAGAACAGTGCTTCCAAGAAGATCAATAGTAGTGGTGCAAATGACTACGAAGACAGTGAATGCATAAAAAGATGAGTGGTTGACAGAGGTTGCAAGACAGTGTTCAAGGATGATGCTCTCACGAACAAAAGAGCAGAGTACATGATCAAGAATAGTGCCAAATAAAAACATCGAATAGCAGTCAAGGGAATATGTGATCAATACAGTGACACAATGAAAGACATTATCAAAGCAGTCAAGGAAGTGGTCTTGAGGATGCTATAGCAGAAATCTTAAAGAATAATAGGATATCGTGATAAGTTAAACAGAAAGCACCAACATGGTCAAGGACAGTGAAAAAGATTGTAAAGACACGATTACAATGCTTAAAAAAAAGGTTTTTATTGAAGTAGCATAGAAGGAGCGCTATCAAGACAGAGAAGGAAATTGCACAGAGAAACACTTTTAATGAGCAGAGAGTATTTATAGCCAACTAAGTCTTAAGAGCAGGTTAACAAGAACAAATTGAGTTGAAGATTGATAAGTAGTGACACAATGCATTACTTTTTATATAGGTTTTTTGTATGCCAAATTGTATTGCTTTTGTCAGCGACATGTTTCATTGACATTTTGATGTTGAGAGTAGTAATTGAGTGAGAAAGCAGTTCATGTTCAATTTATGTTGTTCTTTCATATTTATCCTGTATGATTGAGTGGTTACAACACTATTGATCGTGTTGACCATGTTGATGTTGTCTTGTTTGATGATAATTCAGAGGTGCCTGTGGTGTATACTTGCAATTGCAGAAGTTTTCCATTGTAAGTGAGCAACAAGAAAAATTGCAGATGTTTTCCCTCTTAGATGCTACATGTCTTGATTGACTGGAGTAGTTGAAATTGCATATGATACGAGGGTACTTCCAGCATCTTGCATGTATTATAGTGCAGAGAATGAGATATAGATGTAGTGTACAGAGATTGCAGAGATTTGGAAGTGATGCTACAGGAAGTTTGGTAGTTACATATGACAGAAAGTTGTATTAAGTTTGATTGTCAGTGTACAATGAAGTACAGAGTGAGAGAGTGCTGATGCAAACATTTTGAATGCTACTTCGAATCATGAGGTCATTTGTAAAAGTGTGGTGTACTTCAGCAGGGTAAGTGACTTGAGACAGTCACAATTGCTGGTGTAACAACCACAATTGGATTCAGTGTAGTGCTACTCTGACTAGGACAGTGCTGTGGGTAGGTGTTGAATTGTTCCCTTTGATGATATTTTTCTAGCCTACAAAGCTCGATTGTTTTTCACAATTTGGACATTGATGTCAAAGAGGGAGAATGTACTCATACGAGACTCATAAGAGTGTGTTGAGTGTTGATCTGCATATTTGAATTATGAAGTTTGGAACAAGTGAGAGTAAGAGTGTGTTGACATCAATGTCAAAGGAGGAGTTTGTTGGCATTAGTTTGTCATTGATATCAATAAATAAGATAAGACAAATTTATTAATGTTGGATGGGAGTCCACAAAGAGAGTCCAAGAGACTGCCAAAACAAAGCAGAAGGCCAGCCCACAACAGAAACACTAAACGGTGCCTGAGGAGAGAAATCAAAACAATTGAAGCTAGAAACAACAACATAGAAAACCCGCTAGCGGCTTTGAGTAGCCAAGAAAAAATCTAGAACCAAAGGATAGGCCAAAGGGCAAGCAGTGACCCGAAGCCATCACTGAAGAACCCCGGAAGAAGAAGAAGAGGACGACCGCTGCTGAGTGGAATTCTTGTGAGGCCTCACGGATGTGGTATGGCCCAATGAGGGACCAAGCTGACGTTTGGTACCACACGCAGGGGAAACCACCGTGAAGGAAGAGGTGATGAGTTGACCAGGGTGCTTTCTCGTGGGGAGATAATGTTGTAGAGAGTGGTTCCGAAGTCTCAAGGCCTCTAGGAAATAGAGTGCAAGGAACCTCTGATCAATCTACCTAAAGAAGGAGGAGAGGGACTGAGTCTCCCTGAAGAAACAATAGAAACGTTCTCTGATCTCATAATAGATAGGGTAGCGGAAAATGAAATGCGTCTCCGTCTCATTGATGTCAAAGGGGAAGAAAGTACTCAAGAGATGATGTGGAATGTAAACTGGATGCCAATAGAGATGATGTGGACAGAGAACTTCAAGAGGGTCTTCAAGAAGTTAAGTTCTTATGGTCGTAGACCGTCATGATATTAAGAGGAACGGAGCTCTAGAGATCAACATCAAGTGATAATCATATGGTTAATTTGACTTCTAAGGTCATATCTAAGTTTGGCGTTTCATGATTTCATATACAAGAATGAAGATTGAAGATGTAGTCGGGAGACAATGTTAATCAATTAAAAATGACATGTTAGAAAAACCTAGTTAAAATACTTAAACATTTTAAACATGATAAAAATCCACATTGGATACAAAAAATTATCAACTAATTATAATGTGCAAGGTTGGGAAGTTTGTGGTGGTTAATAAAAGTTAGTTAAAAACTTATTTTTATTATAGATGACGAAGAAAGGATTAATATTGATGGGATGATTTGAGGGTTGGTGTGGATGAAAAAGAGAGAGAACTGCACAGACATTAATCTACGTTGCAGATGTAATGGTTATGAAAAATCAGAAATTGATGCTGCCATAATATGCAGATAGAATGAGTGGTTGGAGGATGAATATATAATATACCTTTGAATAAAACAGAGATGTGTGTTTGCTGCTGAGAAAGAAGTAAAATACAGAAGATTTTATATTCTGAGATGTAGTCATTATGAGAATAATGTTTCTGAACAAAACTAGGGCAGAATGGAAAATCTCTATATGTGGTAATGGCATCTTGGAAATCAACATGCTGATCAAGGTCTGAAGTTTGCTATACATGGAAGGTAACTATTCTAAGAATTAATAATGCAAACCTATTTTAGATTGCAATGTATTTATTTTTACTAATGCTGAGAAAAGCTGAGATAAGAAAATCTATGATTTGTATTGAAATAGAGAAACTCTGTATTCTATCTATTTTGTTTTTGATGTAAATGGAGTGTGTACCCAGTAAAAAGTTTGAGTTGGTGCTCATGATTGCTAGTGAGGCATTGATTGTAACCAGTGAGGTTGCTAGTGAGACATTGATTGTAACTAGTGAGGTTGCTAGCATTGATTGTAATCACTGAGGTTTATGGCCAGTGAGACACAATGAAGTTTATTTTTCATAGTGGTTTTTAACCCTTCTAGGGTTTTCCACTCAAATACCTGAGTCACGTGATATGCATCTCTGATTCTTTTGTTCTATGGTTTGAATATTCTCTAATGGTTTAGCTTTGTATCTTATGAGTTGATATATATTGTGGTACCATTCTGTTTAAGTATTTATCTGTTGAATGTATTGGGTTTTATAGATCTCTGATTCACCCCCGCCTCTTCTCTCAGTGGTTTGGGGCATTCCGATAGTTGATGCACTCCAATTGTCATATCATTTGCATTTAAAAAGTTGATAGATTCTCCACAAAAGGCTAATGTAAGTCCCCAAGTGATTATCAGCTAATCATATCATAAAAACTGAATCATGTCAAAACCAAAATCGCAAGTACGTAGTGTAAACCTTGGGGTTGCTTTACTTGATCACACAATATTGCAATATTGTTATATATTATTATATTGTTTAGCATTTAAAGATTCCTTGTTCAAGAGAGGATTGGATACCTCGTATCCTATCAGTCACATCAACACCTCACTCAGGGCGAAAGAAACCACCATAGCACTACCATCCCCATCCTATTCACAAATCCCTCCTTATCAATAATTTTTTTGATGTTGATGCCATTAGAGTTTCTAATGCTTGAGATTCTTTGGATCAAAGGTATTTTTATCTCTTGCACTATTATCTGCTCTGTAGATTTTAGTCAGTAGAGTTTGAGGCTTTGCAGCTTTTAAATTGCTGCTCACAATCCTAGAGGAATTGAACCATTTTCTGCCATAGAAATGTCAAGAATATACACAATCAAAATCTAGAAACACAGTAATCACAGAGAAATCGTTTTGAAGAGGCATTGGCCAGCTCATTAACAGAATACGAGTGATTTAAAGCCAACCACAACATGACCCAAAATTTCAAGATTCTGATCATTGATGAAGTTGACTCTAACGAAGTCCATATTTGATACAAGCTAAACGAATCTAAAACGATTTGAAGTAAGTAGTCTCTGAGGAATTTATGTTGCATGTGTTCTTATTGCAAGATTCTAAGTTCTAATGTTAAAAGTATAATATTTTCTGTGTAGGACTTAGTCCTGATCCACCCCAATCCTTAAAGCAAGATTTGTGAACACCCATAAGTTGTGTGGATCCATTCAAGAGACTTAACATATCATTAGAGGAGTATTTATTAGAGCCTAACTAATTCTGTTGATGGCTTGGACAGTGCAGTAGTTTGCGATTTGGATGATTTTATATTACTGTGTTTTCATTTTTGCATGGCAATTTTTATTGGGCCATAAACCATGGGGAATTCCTAAATTTTTTTAAAGTGAGTTGTATTTAAATCCTTGCCTTGATGATTGCCATACAATCTTTGTAATCTTCATGCTTAGAAATTTCAAAAGATGTCAAATCCAGAGCTCTTTTTAGATCCATAATCCCCCATCAGAATCCTATTCAGATCTGTACTAAACTTTGTGCTTCTATGCTCTGTGTTATAGCTTCTCTCCAAGCTCCTATCCATGTGTTTATCAAGAACTTGGGCTATATGTCTATACCAGAGTGTCTTGAGTTATGATCGTGAGATTTTGGCCATAAATATTTATACCTAGACTTTACATGTCTAGTATTAAAGTCTAGTATGTTGCAACTTATTCAGATAACACAACTTTACGAAAGTGTTACTTAGAAATGTCTATAGAGGAGGCTGTTAAATGTATTATGGGATTTTCCAAGCCTGTGAACAAAGATTTTCCTTGGATTCAACATCGTCTGGATATGTTTGAGGAGCAATATTGACATGAGGGTTTGTATGAGAGTTTGATTAAACCTAGTTGGTGGAGAGCCTTCTTCAACATCTTAGAAGAATTCTTATTGATACTTCAAAGCGAGTTCAATCAGATTGTTGATTTCTTTGTGATTGAAATCTTATTCCATAAACTTTCATCCTGTGTACAATTAATTACACACATAAGCCATATTGATATACTACACTCATGCCCTCAATTTCCACATCGTTGTACTCTTATTTGTGCACAAAAGGACTCCCAATCATCTAAGTGACCCAGATGTTCAGTTACTCTACTGTATGAATACTTGTGTAAAAAACACAACTTTAACTATAGTGGCAATTCTAATACCACTGTTTGTAGTGACTGGTGGTTTCACTATCAACATTCTAATGATTACTTAGATAAATGGTTTTGAAACTGCTGAAGCTTTTAATTTGCAGTTTCATTCCTGATAGCCGTGTTAACAGGTGGTTTGATGATCATACAAGAATCCTCTATTTGGAGTCTTGTTGTCAACTCTTAATATCAGACCAAATTAAGGTCAAGAATTTGTGAGCCGAAGAATGTGAACATGATAACTAGCACAATGCATGGCTATCCTTCCGACAAAATGTACCATTGATCAGATTTGACAAATTCGAAAACACAATAGATTTTTGCAAAATTTTCAGGATCTGTTCTTTATGATCTGCATATTTTGAATCGAAAACAACAAAAAAATTTCGAAAAAAAATGATTGTGTTTTCGTAGATCTGGAATTTTTTATTTTTTTTTCTCTTGTGCATTTTTGTCGGGAGGATAGCCAGCACCCAATGTTATAACATATCACTATATAATGAACTTACTTTGATCTCAAACTCTGTTGGAGTACGTGATGAATACAAAATTATTATAGCATGGCATAAACATGAGGCACGTGTCTGTCAGCATGGTAGCTGGATTGTACTAGGGGCCGTTTGGTGCATGGAATTAATTTAGAATAGGCCTATTCTATATTAAGGACCTATTCTCGGATTAATTAATCCTAGAATCAAAAGCTGGAATACTCTACTTTGCGTGTGGATCCCATTTAATGTGGAATTGGAATAAGGATTATTTTTCATTTTTTTAATTAATTTGAACAATATGTATTTTTATCTTACTAAAAAATTATAATTATAAAAAAAAATTTCTTACAAATTTTAATTTTTGAACTTATCATTTTTGTTGCTGGTTTTTAATTAAAAGGTATATGTATTTTTAACTTATATATTTTTAAATTAAAATATGTATTATTAACTAAAAAGTAAGATTATTAAAAAAAATTATTAAAAAAAAAATATAAAACAAAAAATTATAAAACAAATTTTTTTTTGAAAAAAAAAATTATAAAAAAAATAAGATTATAATCCCTTAATCGTTCACACATGGACCTGAAAAACATATACATTTTGTTGTAATTTCAAATCCATGAAAAGCTTATTCTGGAATAAGAAACAAATTCCAGGTTTTTTATGGAATTAATTATCGCAAGCATTGGCTCGAAAATGGGAATTAGTTTTCTAATTCGAGAATTCAAAAAATAGAAATAAACAACGAATTATTTTATTCTCGCATTAAATAATTCCTATTCTAGGTTAATTCCATGAACCAAACGGGCCCTTAAGTCAACTGACATGTTGCTATGCAATTATACATCCCTTTGGGTTTCAAGACTTCTTTCTTGACATGCAAACTGTGATGTGCCATTATGTATCCCTAGTTGTGCCAGAATTTTTTTCTCGTGAACCACAATCATTTTTGTTTTGTCTACAAGTCTTTTTCTACATTCATCATGATTTGTATGATCTATTTTTGCATTAATTACTCTCTATGACCATTGTAGAATTGAAGATCCATGTCCTGTCTATCAAATTCTAATTTTGGTCTAGCCTAGTGAAATTTCTTTGGCCATTTATTTTCACACACTATTATATTATAAGCATAAAAACAAGACTTGGACTTGGGGTAGATTCGGCAAGGCTGATCAAACTTGGAACTCGACAAAAAATTGGCAAGACTCGATGAGGCTCGACAAAAACTCAGCAAAATACCAGTTTCTAGTGAGTCTTGCCTAGAGCAAGTTCTTGGAGAGTCTCGGGCCCCTAAGACTCGGCTAGGGTCACTTGGTTCAGGACTTACCACGACTTGAAGAGTTCAGGAGAGTCCTAGAACTATGATTAGAAGAGAATTTATGACTCTATTTTGTGATTGTGACAAGAGACCTCAGTTATATCATCTTGATAGATGGTGGAAGTCATGTTTTGATAGTATTGTGTTTTATTTTGGAGTTTTTTTCATAATGTAGATTCATTATATTCTACGAGTTTCTATTTTTAGTCTAGATTTGTCTAGCTTGTTAAGATGCAGAAGATATTGTGGTCATGTTAGTTCTAGCAAATAATTTGGTGACTAATTTCATTTGAAAAATATGATTCTAATTTTAAATATTTTCTTTTAGACTAAAGGAATCATGTATAGTGCATCGGGAAAACATTTTGATGTGACTGGTGACATTAGGGCGACACGACCTTCGCTACCACGTGTGCTGGGAGAGACTAGATCTCATGATCTTGTACTTTACCACAATAAGCTCTTGCCAATTGAGGTAGGCCCCCAACCCAAAATATTAATTAATTAATTAATTTAGATTGCAAGAATCAAGTATTGCATCACCTATAAACTACAGTGCATTGAGTAAACTTTTTAACATTCAACTAGTGATGCTATCATGAAATGTCCTTTGGTACTATGTGGATTGGAGGGAGACTAGACCTCGTGACCTTGTGCTTTACCACATGAAGTTCTCACCAATCGAACTATGCCCCAACCTGATTCTAGTTTCAAATATTGACTCTTTGAACTTAACATAGATTTTTGAAGTGAGATGTGTAAAGAACTTGGTAGATGAAGTATGTTTCAAGATTTAATGTCATTCTACATGTGGTAAGAGAATTAATGTTATTGATATAAACTAACTTAGAATCTTGATGAATAGTTATGACCATTATACTTTGAAAGGATGCATTGGGGTATCTGAAAGCTCCTATAGAGTCTAGATTTATTTGGTTTTCCATTATTGTTAAACATAAAGTATTTATAAACACACATGGAGTTAACACACTAAAAAAACATTAGGCATGAAGCAAACAGACATATACACATAAGACATGAAGCCTGAACATAAATACACATAAGGTATGAATCTTACACATAATTATATGTAGGACACAAACCATTCAAATTAATACATGTTAGACATGAAACACACATGTCAAAGGAACACACACATATATAAGTGCAATGTTGGCCTACTAGATTTTATTTGTGATATACTTTAGAAGAGGGTTAAATAGTTAACCTAAATAAATGGTGGTTAAAGTAGGTTTGTCCTGTAGGTTGGCAGGATTATCAGTCTGTTACCAATTGTAATGTCCCCTTTTGGGATGGGATATTCATAAGTTTTTCCCTAAAACCACAATTCCAATTAAGAATAAGACACTAGTAAATTTGGCCTCAAATTTCGACCAAGAATTGGTCAAAATTTCGATCGAAATTAGTCGAATTTACGACCAACATTGTCGTCGGTCTTTTTTTGTCGAATTTTTGACATACTTATAATTAGTCAAAATTTCGACTAAAACAGAGGTCGAAAATTCGACTGAGTCCATGATTCAAAATTGTCGTCATTTTTTTATAATGGTCAAAATTTTGACCAATTGTCAAACAAATATCCACTTAATATTGATCGAAATTTCGACCGGTGGCAGCAAAAATTTCCACCAAATGTTGGTCGAAATTTTGACGAAAACATCAAATGTTCGATCGAGATGCTATACGTTCGACGGATGAGATGGTTGAAATTTTGTTGTTTTGGTCAAAATTTTGTTGGTCAAAATTTTGTTATTGTGGTCAAAATTTCGACCATCCTTTGGTGGAGGTTTTTGGTGGCATTGGTCGAAATTTCGACCAATGCTATTTTTTTTTAAAAAAAAAAAATGTTACATATGTAAGGTGAATTTAGAGTTCTTTTCATTAACCTATGATTCATGAGTAGTGGTTTACATGAACCCATCTCTCATGAGAATGAATGGAACAATTACCACTCATTGGCTCTAGGTGATGCTTACGGAGGTGAAGCACTGAGACTTCCCGGGAGGTCATCCATCCCAGTACCACTCCAGCTCGAGCACGCTTAACTACAGAGTTTCCTCCATGGTTAAACCCACTCTGCTTGCATCCTCATTTGCAAAACCTTCACCAAGTGTTATGCCTTATGAACCATTCATTAGAAAGCCCCTTAAGCTCGTCAATTAATAAGTAGGAGATATTTTCCACACCAAGTCAAATTGTGATATTGCTATCAACATTCAACTGTGTAGTTTTTTGAGTCAAACTCATTGACCTGTGATTCATGAGTAGTGGTTCACACGAACCCATCTCTCATGAGAATGAATGGAACAGTTAGCACTCATTGGCTCTAGCTGATGCTCACAGAGGTGAAGCACCGGGACTTCCCGAGAGGTCACCCATCCCAGTACTACTCCAACTCGAGCGCACTTAACTACAGAGTTTCCTCTGTGGTTAAACCCACTCTGCTTGCATTCTCATTTGCAAAACCTTCACCAAGTGTTGTGCCTTATGAATCATCGATTAGAAATCCCCTTAAGCTCATCAACTGGTTCGTAAGGCGCAACACTTGGTGAAGGTTTTGCAAATGAGAATGCAAGCAGAGTGGGTTTAACCAGGGAGGAAACTCCGTAGTTAAGTGCGCTCGAGTTGGTGTAGTACTGGAATGGGTGACCTCTCGAGAAGTCCCGGTGCTTCACCTCTGTGAGCATCAACTAGAGCCAATGAGTGCTAACTGTTCCATTCATTCTCATGAGAGATGGGTTCGTGTGAACCACTACTCATGAATCACGGGTCAATGAGTTTGACTCAAAAAACTACACAGTTGAATGTTGATAGCAATATCACAATTTGACTTGGTGTGGAAAATATCTCCTACTTATTAATTGACGAGCTTAAGGGGCTTTCTAATGAATGGTTCATAAGGCATAACACTTGGTGAAGGTTTTGCAAATGAGGATGCAAGCAGAGTGGGTTTAACCATGGAGGAAACTCCGTAGTTAAGCGTGCTCGAGCTGGAGTGGTATTGGGATGGATGACCTCCCGGGAAGTCTCGGTGCTTCACCTCCGTAAGCATCACCTAGAGCCAATGAGTGCTAACTGTTCCATTCATTCTCATGAGAGATCCATTTGATAAAGCTTGGTGAAAGAACTTCAAACATTTTGAAGCATCTATTGGATTCTGTCACCCAAATGGAAGATGGATTTCCCAATTCAAAAATTCAGAGTTCTTTTCATTAACCTGTGATTCATGAGTAGTGGTTTACATGAACCCATCTCTCATGAGAATGAATGGAGCAGTTACCACTCATTGGCTCTAGGTGATGCTTACGGAGGTGAAGCACCGGGACTTCCCGGGAGGTCATCCATCCTAGTACCACTCCAGCTCGAGCACGCTTAACTACGGAGTTTCCTCCATGGTTAAACCCACTCTGCTTGCATCCTCATTTGCAAAACCTTCACCAAGTGTTATGCCTTATGAACCATTCATTAGAAAGCCCCTTAAGCTCGTCAATTAATAAGTAGGAGATATTTTCCACACCAAGTCAAATTGTGATATTGCTATCAACATTCAACTGTGTAGTTTTTTGAGTCAAACTCATTGACCCGTGATTCATGAGTAGTGGTTCACACGAACCCATCTCTCATGAGAATGAATGGAACACTTAGCACTCATTGGTTCTAGCTGATGCTCACAGAGGTGAAGCACCGGGACTTCCCGAGAGGTCACCCATCCCAGTACTACTCCAACTCGAGAGCACTTAACTATGGAGTTTCCTCCGTGGTTAAACCCACTCTACTTGCATTCTCATTTGCAAAACCTTCACCAAGTGTTGTGCCTTATGAACCATCGATTAGAAAGACCCTTAAGCTCATCAACTGGTTCGTAAGGCGCAACACTTGGTGAAGGTTTTGCAAATGAGAATGCAAGCAGAGTGGGTTTAACTAGGGAGGAAACTCCGTAGTTAAGTGCGCTCGAGTTGGTGTAGTACTGGAATGGGTGACCTCTCAGGAAGTCCCGGTGCTTCACCTCTGTGAGCATCAACTAGAGCCAATGAGTGCTAACTATTCCATTCATTCTCATGAGAGATGGGTTCGTGTGAACCACTACTCATGAATCACGGGTCAATGAGTTTGACTCAAAAAACTACACAGTTGAATCTTGATAGCAATATCACAATTTGACTTGCTATGGAAAATATCTCCTACTTATTAATTGATGAGCTTAAGGGGCTTTCTAATGAATGGTTCATAAGGCATAACACTTGGTGAAGGTTTTGCAAATGAGGATGCAAGCAGAGTGGGTTTAACCATGGAGGAAACTCCGTAGTTAAGCGTGCTCGAGCTGGAGTGGTACTGGGATGGATGACCTCCCAGGAAGTCCCAGTGCTTCACCTCCGTAAGCATCACCTAGAGCCAATGAGTGCTAACTGTTCCATTCATTCTCATGAGAGATCCATTTGATAAAGCTTGGTGAAATAACTTCAAACATTTTGAAGCATCTATTGGATTCTGTCACCCAAAAGGAAGATGGATTTCCCAATTTAGAAATTCCCAGCCACCATCTTTAATAAATTTATCTGGATCATCTGAAATGGTCTTCAAAATTGGCCGCCAGTTCAAGTTCATTCTGCTTTCATAATACTTTATATCCATTGAGTTTAGCCATTCTTTGATGCCATCAAGAGAAGATTGAGGAATAACATCAATGTGGAGTACATCCCGCTTGAAGTCTTTGAAAACAATAGCCATATCAAATGCCTTTTGCCCAAGTCCTACTCTCTCAAGGTTAACTATCTCAATCTCACTAATGGTTATTACTAAGAAAGGCAATTCCACCAACTCTACCAAACACTTTACGGTAGGAACAATAAAAGCAGAGGCTTTGAAAGGAACTCCATGAAAACCTAGCTCTCTAAATGGTATATCAAACTCCAGTTCAAAATCTTTTAGATGAGGCTGCTCCCATAGCTCTGTTACTCGTTTAACAAACCCTTCAAACTCTCCATTGATTTGATTTTTCCTGTCCCTCTCTTGCTGCTCTTCCTCAATTTCATCGGGATCATACATGGACCTTCTTGCCCCTCCTAAAGTTTGGACCACGTCCATTACTTCCACATAAAACTGGACATCCTTAGTCTTCTTAGTTCCCACCATAATATGGTTATGCAAATGAAAATGAAGCAAAGTAATCATCTCCTTCTCTGCTGGCTGGAAGAATGTGTGTTTAATATTTTGATACATGATATCAGCTCTCTCTTCTTCTCTCATGGTTGAATACCGAAATCCATTATAGTGGGCCTCCAGAGTTCTAGTCATCTTTCTTCCTCTTCCACCAAATGTCGGCCCGATCCACAAGTCTGCCAACCTAATTGGCTTTGTTTTTGAAAGCTGAAGTTTCTTCTGAGTCACCAGTGTAGGTCTCTCTACCTTTTCAGACTCTGTCATAGCTACAGACCATCTGTGGGATTTGATCATTTGTACCACTTGGTTGATGATGCAGGGGCATCCAGCAGGGCACCTGAGCCTAGTAGTGGAATGGCATTTAGAGATGTTCAATTGCAATGTTAGACTCAATATTCAAAGCAAAATTCATAATCAAGTCTAAAGGTCATTGTAATGTAATAAGGAATAATGCTATAAAAGCAATGTAATAAGTGAAAATCCCATGTAATGAGTCAAAATGTCATGTAATGGTCATATAGGGTTAAGGTCTAAGTGGTTTTAGGTTTATAGGCATTAAATGGGTCCTTGACAAAGAATAGTCTCAATGACAGAGACAGAGGATCAGTCTTCAAAAAAGGAGCATTGATTGAGGATACATTACCTTGAGACTGAGATCTTCAAAAGGTTGCAGTCAAATGGAAGATTACAGTCTCAAAGGAATATAGGAGAAATGTTGGGAGACAAAACAGTGAGAGAGGCTTTACTCAAAAAATGCATCCAAGAAGGTGAGTACCTGGAAGATGGTTTGCTTCAAGGAAGTTAGAATTCTATTTCCTCAGTTTGATTGTTACAGTAGAGGATAGAGAGCAGCTGTTACAGGGTTCTTTGCTCTTGAGTAATTTGAACCTCAAAGGCAGAGCTCTTCTCATCTCTTTAACATTACAAGTGGATGTTTAAAGAAGATTTCTAGGTTTGGATGGTCCATAGTAAAATTTCCCAAAGAGTGTATCGAGTCTTCCCACATAACGTTTTAAGCTTGATGGGAACATAGGCAAAAAAAAAGTTTCTAATTAGATTTTAACAAAATTTTAGCCCTTCCATTATATTCATATTATTTAACATCTTCATAATCACCACTGTAGCTTGCAAGGTGATTCATCAAATTAAAAACAAAGCCTCCATGGCTTCTTACAACCTTTGAGTATTGTAAACTATAAGTAATATTCAGTAGAGAAATATAGCGAGGTAAGTGAGGACATTCTTCATTATAAGAATGAAATGATAGACAAGGGTAACTCTCAGGTTTAGTCTTTAACCATGCAAACTGTAATTGTAGAGACCAGCCTGGTTATTACCGTTGACATTCAATTATCTATTGAGCTTACGAGCTTGGAGAAGAGAACTGCAAACTGCAACACCCTCACCAACTGTAAGAAACAGCCAATTTGGTCACAGAATTTCAGTGAACTTTTCCTTTTGAAGATTCTCCATGAGATCTGACCCAGGGTTGCTCAATGCAAGCTAAAGATCATGTATACTCCTTGTTAGTATAATTCACATTGTTTACAATACAAAATAGATTTTTGTTAAATTTTGTTATAACATAAAGATAGTCACACTTATTTAAAACTTGTAGGCTTGGTGAGCACTTGGATTTTTATTGATTTATATGTAGGTTCTAGGCCAGTAATGAAACAGTACGCAATTTAAAAAGGTCAAAGTTTAGAGTTTACTGTTTAAACCAAAATTCTATGAAGTGTTGATATAGTTGACATGTTTTATACAGAGTACATACTGCTGAACACGTTTAAACAACACATTCTAAGCTTTCATTTCTTTGGTTGATTTATTAGGAATGCTTTTACTTAATTCAATAAGACCCACTTATTAAATTTATTAGGAATGCTATTACTTAATTCAATAATACCCACTTATTAAATGATTTTAGATGAATGACATAAACAAATCAAAACTTAAAATAAATTGTTTAAACCAAAATAATATTTTTTTCAAACCAAAATTATGATAATAGTTACCTGAAGGCCTTTCAGTTCAATTATTCTCTTGAGCTCTTTGAGCATTTTGATTCCACTGGTGTCAACAGTGGTTACAGCTACATAAGCGAAAAAAGAGAATGAAAAGCAGCACCAAAGTACAATACAAACCAAACCTGCTGGAGTTTGACCATATACAGCTGTATATCTAAATCCCAGAATAAAGGAAATAGGAATGGTTGTATATGATAAAATTAGGGTGCATTTATTCCATTTTATTCTGCTCCATAGTTTTGTTACTAGAAAACCGATTACAAGTGAAGGGAAATCCTTTTACAAAAAAGAAATGATGCATCAAATATGTAAGCTTTCAGAACTTATGGCCCATATCTATAATAACATACTACAAAGTGTCTTCCTTCAGCTTGGCAAGATGCTCCTCTTCATCCATTATCCATCTCATTATCCTGCATACATTGTAAACTTTATTAAGGTCCCCAATAAATAATCCATGTAATGAAGACTGTGGATTAGAGATGTGTCAAAGCAGAAGAGCTCAGAAGAGAAGGGTTATGGTGAATGGGTGCTCATGACATTGCTATTGCTTGGATTACTCAAAACATCAAATAACAAATAATATATAAAGTTATAAACTGTTAAGGGGAGGGAGAACAGTAGTCGTATGGACTATCTTCTTCAATATCAAATACCATCATGCAATTCATTAAATTATTATGCTTAACATAATATATTCTAAAAATGACATTTTTGAAATTCTACCAAAACTTAATCTAAAAATGACTACTATTCAAAAGATGAGTTATTCGAAAGATGGGTTATTTGAAAGATGGGTTATAAATAATTGAATCAAGCATGACTACATTCAGGAAGCTGCATGACTGAATTTAGGAAGCTGACCCTACACATAGGACATTCATTATGTCTATTGAAAAATAAGCTTTTAAAATAAACATAGACAAATCACCTTTCTCTTAAGTAGCTTGAATTGGAAAAATAGATTCAAGCTACAATGCTTTGAATTCAATAAAAACTTAGAATTAAATAATATTTTGTAGCTTAGCAATTTAGGAGTGCTGGAGTGATTACCAGTTGTGATGTAGCAAGATGTGCATGAACCTTCAATGTTCATTGTGTCAATGGCAATCATCTCTTTATTGCCATCAATATTGTAGTTCTTGAACAGTGCAAAAGTTCTGCCAACTGCTATTCCTTCCTGTACGGGAATAATTCAAATCAACTAGAGGTAATAAATTACTAGCCAATGAACATAATTATAAATCTTTGATGAGCTGATCTTTTAAACTTTTTTCTTGCAAATTCCACCTTTTAAGGAAAAACACAAAATTGTTAGATATAGCCACTAAAAGAAAAGACCGGAATGAAAGGAAAAATACTGTACCAATTAATGATATGAAAAAAAAATAGTGGGATAAACTTAGTTCACTTATGATGTTCCACCTTTTACGTATGGTGGGCCCGAATATATGCAATGTTAGGTCATAAAGTTTCTTATAAAACATATCATTTCCTGCAAAAAATGTCATGGGATAATCAATCCAAAACTTGTTATGAATAGGTAAATGCATATTACAATATAAAAAATAATTATTTAAAGTACCTGGAATCTGAGGACATTTTATAGGCATTGATTCATTATTGTCAATCAATAATGACGTCTACGTCGCACCCGTGCTAGTAACACGGGTAGATCCAAGAAATGGTGGTGAATTATCACCAATACATGCAAATTGATCAGTATCTGGTGTACCAAGCGGTGCCACCGGGGTATCTCCTGCTCCAAAAAAATAATCCACTATGTGATGCACCCAAGATTAAAGTACACCAGATACTGATCAATCTACATGCATTGGTGATACCCACTTGATGTCGCCTTTGGTCTCATCATCATAAGAACATGACCCCCCATTAGCAAGGAAAT
Organism: Chamaecyparis obtusa; assembly: GCA_027943335.1. Classification (NCBI taxonomy): domain Eukaryota; kingdom Viridiplantae; phylum Streptophyta; class Pinopsida; order Cupressales; family Cupressaceae; genus Chamaecyparis; species Chamaecyparis obtusa. Next base: position 120,575 of record BSBK01010508.1, read on the forward strand.
ATTGCATGCGTTTGTCAAATTTTTTTCTAATCTTTTGCCACATCAACCTGCATTGAGTGGTCAACAACAAGATCCATAGGTACCTGCAATCATAAAGTTGATAAATACCAATAGTTGGCGTAAAGAAGAAAAATACCATAAACAATAGCATCTCAAAAATGACTAAGAAATATATATCTGATCTAGAATTTAAAGTAATAAAGACAGAAAGAGCAGAGATAAAGCAATCATGATTAAATAGTAATCTTCAAAAACCTATGTTGTTAATCTTTCCATCATACAATGTATTAGGATTTATTGAAGAATATAAACACACAAAAAAATTGACAAGAAAATAATGTAGCACATAGACTTAGAGTCCCTAAATCTTCAACAAAATATGGAATGCAAAGCCAACAATCCTCATTTCCATTTCTCAAGCATAAGAAATTCAAGCTTATTTCTCATGGAACAGCACAAGACAGAAACAAAGATGTATAGGAAAACACAGTGTGGTATCAATGTACTAATCTACCCCATAGGCACAAAAGAGACATACTAAAATACACCCATAGTTCAATTATTAAGTGTTATTTTTATCTTTTCAAATATTTGAAAAATGTATGGCTATCAAATACAAAGCTTTGTGCTCAATAAATAAAAGGTAAGGTTTTGAACATGTAGATCCACTTGTTATCTGAGGTTCGAATACATCGTAAACTCAAGCGAATTAAACTGGAACTCCTGGAGGGGAATTGGATTTCTATTTCAGCACAAAATAGAAACATGATGAGAAATGATGAAAATGTTTTATTTTTCACTAAGCATAAGATATAGAAACTAAAGAAAAAGTGCCACCATTTTATACTAAAATGAACTAAAACAGTCTTTCAAAATATGAAGGCAACAACAATACTTACAGATAGGGACCATAAATCTTTACTTGATGAATATGGGCATCCCGTCCATTTTGATGATTAGATAATACAGCAAGCTGCAACATAAATGTTTGCACAAATACATCCTTGAAATGAATTAACAAAGGAAAATCTGTAAGTCTAAGAAGAATGGAAAATGTTTAATTAAACAAGATCACCATCATGAAAATCTGTAAGTCTAAGAAGAATGGAAAATGTTTAATTAAACTAGAGATGTTACCAATCTCTCTTGGAATCTGACCAACGAAAATAGAGTCGTACAAGCTTAAATGCCTTAAATTGTTGAGCTTGTGAAAGTGTGATGGGATGGCAAGAGGAGGGAAGAAGGCATTGTGACTGAGGTCCAAGTGCTCTAGATAGTGCAGTTGGAATAGTCTCCCACGAAGTTGCCTCCACGTCATGAATGGATAGATTATCTGATCTTGTGCGGTACCTCTTGTCTTGGCTCTAGCAATGGCTGTGCTGGTTTCAAAAATTCTAATTTAGAAATGTATAATTCTATTAAAATAAAAGCATTAAAAATTTGACTGTTTCCAAGAAAACATAGATTGAAATGAATGTTGAAAACCATACCAGAAATATGAAGTATGTTTCTGCCGTACTTCTTTGCCGTATGAGGTGAGTTTAAAACTCATATCAAGCTGAAGAATCTCAAGCATAGAGTAACAAAAAGGAATGATAATAAGACACCTGAATGTGAATCTAGATCACAAAATCCTCCATATGCACCACCGCTAACACGTACATGATCCCACAACCATGTATTTCTTTGTATCATAATGATCTAATGCAGGAGAATAGAGAAGCTTGGTGAAGGAGCAGTGTTGGATGATAATTTGTTGATGGAGGTTAAGCCTGAACAGACACCAGTCATGTTGAAAGTTGGTTGCTTCGTGATTGAAGAGGTTTGGTGATGGATTACCTATAAGGGGGTCTATAGTGAGGTGTTTACACAGTTAGTTTGGCCTGGAGTTGATGGGAGGGGTCCTTTTGATCAAACCCTCATGGTATGTCCCTAAAAGCAAGGGTGTGGTGGCAAACAAGTTAAGTGAAGGGTGGAGACTTGGTGAGTTGGAAATGTGTCATTTCTCAACCTCTAGAATGACTGTTTCAGCCTTTTGAGTCTTGGGAGCAAGTGAAGTTAGGGGTTGCTATGTAAAAGTGGAGAATTAGGCCTGGTGAGGATAGGCTAGGGGTATTGGATCTTGGGTATGGTCCAAAGGAGTATAGGTTGAATCTTTCAGAGGATTTAAAGAGCCCAAATGGGTATTTAGATAATATTTGAGTTTACTTAGTTGTTTGGGGAAAGTAAGAGGAAAAGTCAATTTAATGACTGGTGAGGGCTACAAGCTTCAAGGACTAATTGTGTGTGTTGGATAGAAGATGGGTTGTCCAAATCAAATGGGTTGTGGGAATATGGTTGATAGGTCATAAAAAGATGTTTTGTGAATTTAAAATGAAGGTTGGATTCTTGTGTGAAGGTTTGGTGTTTGAGAGAAACTAGGTACACTTGGGAGTCAAGGCATTAAGGGATATTGAGGTAAAGAAGCAATTGCAAAGTGGAGTGGATTTGTTGTCTCAGGTAATCAATATGGATGCCACACACCAGCTCTGCATCAGGTTGCAAGAAAAGTGGGCTTAACGTTGGAGGAACCTTTGTAGTAAAGAGCACTTGAACTAGAATAATATTGGGATGAGTGACCTGCTGGGAAGTAGCGTTGTCTAAAATGAATCAAGGCAGTGAACCTGTTGCAGAGGAGTGTTTGGTTGATATCCTAAAGTCAAGAACTTCTTATTTATCCTCGAGTTGAACTCTAGTTCCTTGAGTGGATTCCAAGACGTTGTTGAATCCTCGAGTTGAACAGGGTTCCTTAAGGGGATATTAGAAGGCTCTGCATCAAAAACTCTAAGCTTGTCTTTAAAATTTGAGCTTCACTTGGTTTCGAGAATAGTTTAATATTCTCTACTAAACAAGGCCAACCACGTGAAGGTGGAAGCTCATTTGGCCCCTCCCCCTCCCCCTAACATCACTCTAAATTCCCCATTAACATTTAATAACATTCATTCATTCATTCATTCATCCGACATTTTTGAAATATAACATTCAATCATTATAATCACATGATAACATTCATTAACACATAAAATTCATTAACACACAACATTCATAAATAATTCATTAACACATAATTCATTAACACACAACATTCACGAATAATTCATTAACACATATTAACACACATCATTCATCAACATTACTAGTACAAAATTACATCCATTAAGACAAAGTTCTTTCATTAGCAATAAATGTTAATTACAATCATTTCTTTTTGGGTTTCTTGATGTTTTTTTTAATCATATAATTTCTAAGAGGAAGATCAATGTCCTCATCATTCCCCTCCTCTATTGAGTCTAATCCCAACGTGTGTCTCCTCCTCATCTGTTCAGGAATAGGAGGCCGCTGTGCTGAAGGGGGGTCTGCTGCAATAACTACTTCATGAGTTAAATTCACACTTTTATATTATTGAACTAAAGATTCATTACTGCTTACTTGATACCAATGTCCGAGTGCTTTCAATTCAGTTAGCCTCATGAGCATCTCCTCACTTGGATTTCTTTCATACAAAATGTTAATTATATCTTTATTGATTTGTTTCATTTTTTTCTTTACCATGATTATAACATTAGGCAAATCTGCAAAAAGATCATCATCATCAGGGGTAGCTATTGCCTCTACTGTCGAGGGTGCTTTTCCCTTATCCTGAACATCAAATTGTGATAGGAATATCAGTAAAACTATCATAAAAACTCCAAAACCATAAATAAAATAACGTAATAATATAACATTTTTCAACTATCTAATTTGTACAATTTTAATAAGGTTTACCTTTGCTGAAGAACAAGTGGGAGGAGCATCCTCGTGGCCTCTATCATGTGCGGGATCCATATCATCCTGTGACAAAGATTAAATATAAAAACTTTAGCGAACTAAAAGCAATAGACTTAGCAAAAAAAAACTTATTAATAAAATAGTATATAGTACTTACCACCCTCATGATAGTAACTTTTTTTGTATCTATGCGATTTAAATGATAATCTATTAGCAGTTCTTCCCCTGCACTTATTGATTTTATTGCACATACAAAAACTTGATTCCCCTCGCGCGCCTCAAATATGAAATTAGGTTGCTTATTAGTTGATGAAGGTCGCGTACTATTTATAAAACCCGCAATATTACCTGTTTCTTTTGGTCTCCCATCAATGTACATTGCAAATCTTTTACTTTGATCATTTTCTTTCCTTTGTATATAATTAGCTGATAGTGCATACCTACGCATACTTTTTTTATATTGAACAATCCGCATCCAATCATTGTAATTGTAACACGGACCGACATACTCGAACAATTTAACAACTCTATTGTAATATACCTTTATCCCATCCATGGAAAATAGGCCCAAACCATGTAATGAGGATGGAGCAATGCGATATATCCTCTCATTAACACAAAAATCAGTATTAATTGGAGGTAGCTCATTGGGTACCCATTCTTTCTCAATGTGTGTGTACCAAAAGGGCACCTTGATGTCGCCTTTGGTCTCATCATCATAAGAACATGACCCCCCATTAGCAAGGAAATATTGCATGCGTTTGTCAAATTTTTTTCTAATCTTTTGACCTCTAGTTGATCTCCCTGTTTTAGCCGTACTACATGTAGAACTTTCATCTAGCATTCCCTGATTTCCCTCATTCGATGTAGATAGATCTGACAAGTACCTATTTGGTGGGTGCTACAATCCATGAAATGAGATATTGCCACGTCAATATATATAGAATAATCAAGTCGTGACCCATACGTACAGTTCTTCTTTGTCTATACATGAGAGATAAAATGTACTAGGTTGAAAGTGATTATATATTATATTTCTATACGGTTCTTTGTCTATATATACATTATATGATTATATAATATGTCTATTTATAACATACGTGCTCAGTGATAAACAAGAAGAATATAAGAAAATTATGTCTATTTATTGACTTATACCTGCCGATCCATGTCACTGTGCATGATCCACGCCAAAGGGGTCAAATTTACTGCATATGTTAATCATTTATCTTAAGTTAGCTAAATATTACATGATACGTATGCTACAAATAACTTAGAAGATAACATGAACAATATGCAACATCGTAAACATGAACAAATTTACCTTATGTATGGAATGCAAGATCATCAACAGAAGGCCGAGGTGACAATGTCTGTAGTCAATTGCCTATTTGCAAAAAGGGTGATAATCAAACACAAATATACATGTATCAACAACAATTAATTGAGCATCGTAAACAAAAAATTGGTAATTATAAATCACATATGTCGTAATCATTAGAATTGAATAGAATAAATATGTAACCATTACAATTTAAAGCAAAACATAAATATGTAATCATTAGAATTGAACACAATAAATATGTAACCATTTCAATTATGTCATTGATCATCATCATCATCATCATCATCATCATCATCATCATCATCATCATCACCATCGCCATCGCCATCATCGCCATCATCAACAGCATCACCGCAATCATCATCGCCATGATCACCATCACCATCGTCATCACCATCATCATCATCATCATCATCATCATCATCATCATCATCATCATCATCATCATCATCATCATCATCTGCTTCTTCATCATCTTCAGTATCTTCTTCTTCCATAACATTATACTTTATCGGCCTTCCTCTTGGATCATGTCTAACAACAAATGACCAACCCTGTTTATGTGGAACCTCTGAGTAAAACACTTGCTCACACTGGCTTGGAAGAACATAGGGCTCATCTCCAACTAGCTCAAACAACCTTGTATTAATCATTGTAAATCCATTATCATGTTGAATAACAGTTCTATCTGGATCATTTTGATTCAGTCGTAGCCTGTACCATTTGATGACAAATAGAACTACTTTGAAAGAGTTAAAGTCACACTCAATTATATCATCTAAGATGCCATAGTATTGATTTTGAGATTGTTGAGGATGTAGGTCATTTCTAGATGATATATTGGTGACCTCGAAAACTGCACTTATCCCAGAATCACAAGTTTTCTTTGTATCATCCAACTTTTTTATATGAAATTTGTGGCCATGATAGTACATAGCTTTGTGGTGCTTGACCTACAATTTTTAAAGTGTGTAAATTATTTGTATCATGAGTTGATATGAAACATACGAGTCATGATCATTAATAAATTTTTACGTACCTGTCCACCTCTTAAACCATGTGCTAGATCAATTACCATTGGAATAACATTGGGATCTCCATTACGATGAGCTTCTCTAACCAATGAAGCAACACCTTCCCATGTTAATGAGCAACCATTTTGTTGACATCGTTCAATCCATACCATCATCCAATCAAGATTTTTTGCAATATACAAATGTATTGCATCCCATTCTCGACTAGCTGTATCAAAAACATCTTAGATTTATTGCATCCGACTCTCGACCAGATTTATAAGAATTAATTAACTACAATAACATCTTAGATTTACCTCTCACTTTCCTCAATCTACCTTTGCCCATCAAGTGCTCCCCTTCAAATTTGTTAATGGAGTTGGGATCCCAAATACGATCTACATGGATCTTTGCTGCAAACTTAGGAAGATATTCACTAATGTACACCATGGTCTGGTATACCATATATCCCTCTACCATAGAACCCTCAGGATGTGCTCTTTGTCGAACCAAGCCTTTCAAAAATTTCAAGTGCCTCTCAACCATCCACATTGACCTAGTTGGTACAGGTCCGCACAATTCAATCTCCTCAACTTGATGTAAGAGGTAATGTTCTTGTGCATTGAAAAAAGTTGAAGGTAGACACTTTTGCATTTCACACATAAGAAGAGGAATTTTTCTCTTCCAGTATTTTATATCTTCTTTATTGATTTCTTTAGATGACAACCACCTCATGTATTTTCCAAGATCATATATAACTTGTTTGACACCGTTGGCAAAGTGGTGTGGGAGAGATAGAGGTAGAACATACTGCAATATTTGTAAAATGATCTCGTCAATATTTTATAAAAGAATGCAATGAAAACCACATGCAGTATACAAATATATAGTGAATACAAAGTAATATGAATTACCTTAATAAATATATGCCAATCGTGTGTTTTCATCCCTGGCCCAAGTTCACTTTTCTTTGATATGAGATCATTTATGTTCGTAGCAAATCCTATAGGAAATCGTATTTTATTTATAATTTCTTTTATAGCATTGCTCTGCTGCTCCGACAATAACCATGGAAGAGCACTTGTATCAATCTGGTCTCCATTTTGATTGGATTGAATAAAAATTTTCATTGCATGGTTGGATTCTTCAATGTCACTACAAATTTTGATGATTTGGTCTTTGTCACGCCTTCCATCCAATATTTTCCATAATGTCTCTATTACATTCTTTCCAATATGCATAGGATCAAACAAATGCACGATTGGGAGTTGCTCGTAGTACGACAACCTAGTAAATTGCGTAGGATAACTTTTGAGTCCTTTTGGAAGTTGGTCATTGATGCCTTGATGACCTTCACAAGCATCAATTACATCATCAGTAAACAAAACACAATATCAAAAGATAAATTTGAAACAAAACCCATCAGATGGAATGACATTACCTCGACGATTTATTTTATTGTATGCCAACTTCCATAGGTGAGGTGTCATTCTCCATGGCTTTGATGTAGTCTCTTCTTTCCCATTGAAAAGATGTTTTTCAGTAATTCGGTACTTATGATTTCTGTGGAGAAAGTGTCTATTCTCATCGAACACCTGCTTTCTCAAACTTTTTGAATGACGAGATTTTGTCTTTGGACCACAAACTGGACATGAAAATTTTCCCTTTGTCTGAAGACCTACAAGATCATGTCTAATTGGATTAAATGTGTTAACTTTATGTTAGCACTATAACATACCAAAAAAGAGGCGTTATGAAGAGAACATACCACAAAAATGTGTTAGCCCAGGGGCATCATGTATTGTCCATACAAGCATTGCATGGAATTGAAATTGTCTTTGTCCTATTGGTCTAGAGATGTCATACATAGTGACCCCATTCCATAACACCATCAACTCGTCGATAAGGGGCTCAATATATACATTGATATCTTTAACTTGGTACTTACCTAGTTGAATGAACAAAAACATTACATAATTATTATGACCATTTTGATGGATTATTAATAATAAATTAATTTAGATGACCATTAAATCAAAATATACTTGGAACAATCAGTGACAACATTATGTGCTCCCTCTTTATGGACAACCAAGGAGGAATGTTATTATTGATAACAAAAATAGGCCACACCGAGTAAGTAGATCTCATCTCTCCAAACGGATTGACACCGTCCGCTGCCAATGAAAGCTTGAGATTACGAGGTTCTTCTTTAAAGTGTGGCCATTTTTCTTCTATTTCCTTAAATGCCGAGCCATCTGCAGACATTCGCATAATGCCATCTTGACTTCTATTGTGTGCATGGTAATCCATAAATTGTGCCAAGCTATTGTACTTGAATAATCGTTGTAGACGTGGAATAATGGGAATATGTCGAAGAACCTTGCGAGGCACCTTTTTTGTTATTCGATCTGATTGATATCTACTAATATGACAAATAGGGCATTCTGTTGCAAATTCATACTATTTATAATATATAATATGATCGTTCGGACATGCATGTATTGTTTGATATTCCATTCTAATATCTTTCATAACGGTAGATAATTCTTGGTACAAGTGAGGTAGGATGTTTGATGGTGGTAACAAACACTCACCTACCAACCTACGACCAAAAATATAATTTGTTAATTTAAAGAATATTAATTGCTACACGATTCATCCAATATTAATTGCAAGGGAATTACGACTAAAATAATGAAAAAAGATGACATACCTTAACATACGTGTCATTGCTACGTTGGATAAACCATTCATAACCTTCAGGTTCACCAACAACAATACAGTGGCAAGAAGAGTTGTTTCAGAGCCTTCATATAGGGGCTCGTGTGCCTTCTCAAGTAAAGGTACATCAAGCTCTGCATCAACATCATCATCATCTTGATCATCGTGATCATATTGATCTTCTTCATCATCATGGTCTTCTTCCATGATATCATTACCTTCTACTTCTATGTTCACACCTCCATGTTCCCTCATTTGGAAATCCACATTCTCCAGATTGTCATGGTCCATAACATGAAATTGAGGGACGTTGACCTATATGAAAATGATGACCTTATATTAACCATGATCATGTTGTCATCATCAAATCATGTCTTATGTATTTTATAAAATATTAAAATACATACCAATGGATGAAATTCGTTTCCCCCTTCAATGTGACCATGTTGCCTACAATGTTCCTCAGCTGTTTTGATTAGATATCTTCGAGTCTTTAAGCCCTTACAAAGTTTGCAAGGACAATAACATTTTCCATCACCCTTTCTTTTTAAGTTAGACCATAGTCTAGCAATTGTCTCCCTATTTGTTTGTGCGTTGATATCGTCAGACATGGTCTTTCTTGAATGGAATGACTCGTTGGTGGAAGAAGGATGATTTGTTTGCAACCTGCTGATAAAAATTGTTAGTGAACAACCATTTTCTCAACCATTTTAATATTGAAAAAATCATATGAAATATCTTTATCATTTAGATTTTAATGCTATATTTTAACTTTTAATCAAAATTATGTGTAATATAAGGACCCTATATCACCATTTTACTGAGAGTCAAGCATCAAGTCATCGGTAAGTTAACACAACTTGATATGAAGATCTGAAGATATTTTATACTTCCATCATCACCCATGACATAACTCTCAAGCCTAACATAAAGTCATTCATACAAAAGTAGCAACCTGTTAATTTGTTGATAGAACCCTTAATCTTCAAGGAAGTTCAAAAGTTACTTGCTGCAATGATAATTTTTCCTATCTGCCACTCCACTTGGGTGGAAAATTTGGTGCATGTACAGGAGAAGCAAGAGGAGATCTGTGTTAATTTTTGTAAGATTAAAAAGGTGTTAGATTGGACACCCTAAGCCTCTGCATCAATTTTATGAGTTCACCTTTCAATAATGTTGAAGTGAGGTATTGGGCCCTCGAGAAATAAGCTTTCAGCTTGGTTAGATAATTCAAGAAGTTTAGACAATATATCTTGAGAAGCAATATATATGCCATTATGCCTGACCAAATGGTCAAGAGATTGGTTATGTAGTCAGATTTGGGAGAGCGTCACGAGAAATAGATGGCTATTTTGCAAGAGTTTGATTTAGAGATGCATCCTATGGGATTGGTTTAGAGATGCATCCTATTTGATTTTTGAATTTAGCCACTAGCAGTTCAAAATTTGAAATGTATGGGTCTTTGACCACTTGCATTCTTCAAAGGTGGCCATGACCTTCCGAATGTAACAAACTAATCAAATAGCGTTAAGGTTTTCTTTTAAACCTTTGTATATAAAGCGACGATGTCGAGTTTTCTTCCTAGTTCTTTCCTGATTGAGCTCTTTTTGAATCAGTTTTTATAAATATAAATATATATAGTGGTTCTTCCACTTTTGTCTAAACAAAATAAAATAAAACAAGATACCCTATAAGAAAAGATAATCATCTCCATCTTATCTACATTGATTCTTAGAAAATAACATACTACACAATAAAAAATAACCAATAAATGATAATCATCTCCTTCTTATCTATGTTGATTCTTATCTCTTTTATATATAATCAATTTTAGAGAATGAAATAGTATGCAATAAACGATAATCACCCCCCTTATGAAAAACAAGATAATCATCTAAGTTCAATATTCTAAAAAACAAGATGCCACTTGCAATAAAGTGACCATCTCCCTTCTATGTACGATGATTCTATAATTGAGTAAACTCTAATTCACAAGTAAAAAAATTCATACTATAATTTAGAAGGTCTAATTCACAAGTAAATAAATTCTTGGCAGCTCCTACATAACAAATTTTTAAAAATATATTGCACATTGAATCAATTTAAACCCAAGATGTATTTAAATTAAATTAAAAAATATATTCAAATTTAGATAAATCAACATGATAGATCATCAATATATCACTAAGTCTACAATAAGCAACATTTTGTTACTTAATTCTTCCTTTGTTAACCCCATCTTCTCTTCTGTGAAACATAATAAACAATCACTAACAAGCTTCTAACATCTTGTATGTTTCCATCTTCTGCAATGACTACAAAATATCTCCTACAAACAATTCACACAAAAAACTCAAGTATAAAAATTAGAAGCACTTTCAACCTAGATATATATTAAATACTTTTGGAGGAGTTGTTTAAAGCTAACTACACATGTAAATGTGTGCATGATAAAAATGTGATATAAATAAACATACCTATTTTAGTGGATGTTGACATATAGTCATAATAATTAGAAATATTGAAAATGAATGTCTTCAAAGATTTTATCTTTGTCGTATACCTATGCAAAGATGGATGCAAAATATTGAAGCATATCGAGTATGCAATCTATTTGTCAAATGTTAAAAAAAATAATAGATCTTTTAATCTCAAATCTATAAAACATCACATATCCCAAATAATAACCAAATGCAAATTATAATTTTTTTTCAAATATGGGACAATTTACTCTTAGCTTTTTTGGATAAGTATCTTGCCGATTTTTTGGTTCCTCATGCCTCTCTTCTTTTTAAATCCAAAGACCAAGAAGGTAAAAAAAAAGAGAAGAAAAACCTACATCATCTCCATTTTTATTTTCTCATTTAAATGAAAATGAGGACTTTAGCATTCTCACCCCACAATTTGGAAATTTCTAAGTAGGGAGTAAGTGACTACTCCACTAGACTAAGCAGGATAAATGGATGCAAACACATGAATCCTTCCATCAATTCATAGATACATTAATTGTTACAATATTTTCAACTTGAAACTAATTAAATAATTTAATATTTTATCTTTCATTTGTAATAGAGCTCTAGTCACCTCCATCAATATATTAATAATTAGAAATAAATTTTCACAAATATACTTTGTGCTAGCTCTTCAAATGAGGACATTGATATGGCTGCAAAGATCATAAATATAGGCATTGCACATATGCTAACAAATACTAAGCAAGGTTCTTATAAATATGTCTATAATCAAAGATTCTTGCCTCTATTATTTGATAGGTATATCTACCTTTCTCATCATGCCCAGTGAAATGAGGACAGTCTCTCTAAAGACAACATGATAATGTACACTCACTATAAGGATAGTCACAAATGAGGACAGTCACTGTAAAGACAACACGATAATGTACACTCACTGTAAGGACAATCACAAATGAGACAGTAACTCTAAAGACAACATGATAATGTACACTCACTGTAAGGACAGTCACAAATGAGGACAGTCACTCTAAAGACAACATGATAATGTACACTGACTTTAAGGACAGTCACAAATGAGGACATCTGGTGCAGGGGCACCTATCAAGTCAACTAGGAACACCTTGGAACAAGATGGAACCAGAAGATCAAAGGCATTCCTACATGTCAACTAGGATATTTTAAGGCCAATAATGGCATATTGTAATGAACAATGCACTTTGCCAGTCAAGAGTCATAAAATTCTTGATAAAGCCTACGGGCAACTTGATGTAAAATGGCCTAATGAGCCATAAGGGTGTCCTAGAGGGTGCTTTTATATTTTGTCATATTCAATAAGGTCTTGAGATCATTTTGAGTCAATAACATAGGTTAGAATGTCATAAAAGTTATAGAATGCATAGTTTATAAATTTGAATTTGAATATAAACGGTCATGTAGGCATTTTGGAGGGAAACTTAGGATTTAGTATTTGTTTGTTAAATAAAACATTTCTAACCAACTTGATCAGTTAGACAGGTGTATGTACACCTATATAAGTTGCGTTAACCTGATGAAAGGGGATAAGGCATTGTTATGTACGGCAAAGTACAGGATTTGTATGGACAGGGCATAATTTAATGAAAATTTGAGATTTTCTTCCAAGATTTAAGTGTATTGGATGTGATAATCATTCATTTATGTTGGTAAGATACATTTAAGGGTTATTGAGTCACTTTCATATTATTTTGAGTGTTTATTGCAAGTTTATTTGCTATTGTAATGCTGAAATTGAAAGTTTGCTTTGATTCTTCAATGGTAAATGGGGGTACCATCCTATCTTTGTACATCTGATACTTAGGATGGACCCTAGAAGCACTAACAAGTCTATCTAACCATGAATAAACCAGAAAAGTGAAGTTTTACAAGAGAATGTGAAAGAAATGCAAAGTTGATGGTTGTTTGGACAAGTTTGGGTACCCAAATACATGCCATATGTGTAGCAGCCAGACATCTGGCTTAACAAGGTATAAATATTATTTTATATTCTTCAATAATATGTTGAACTCATGGTGAACCATGAATTTTATGACCTGGAAGTGAGTGGAAGTGTTAGATTGGTGATACCCTAGGTTATAGAGGGTTTTAAGGGCAAATTTGGGGTTTTGGTAGCAAATGAAATCATAAAGTGAAATGGGTTGTTGAATCATCTAATTGGACACAAAATAGGAATTTCCTATGAATTTGGTGGCTTTTGGATATGTTTTTAGCACACTTTCTTTGTAAAACATCACTAATTCCTCTTGAAAAATAGTGATAGTCAAGGTTTTGGGGCACATTTTCCAAAGAAGTTGATACTGGTTTTTTAGTATGTTATAGTTCTCCCAAAAGGGTATCTGGAATGATAATTTTTTTTCAGGTTCATTTGGATAAATTTTGAGTTATTTGGGTTATAACGCTGCTGGAGGACTAGAAAAGGGGCAATTAGGCCTATTTGACAGTTTTGAGAAAATTGCTTGCTAAGAATTGTTTGAAGTGTTGAAACTTCTTGAAACCTATTGAATCCTCTTTCTTAACACATCTAACACCATCTTTGAAAGTTTGGAATCCAGATCTAAGGTTTTGTGACTATTTTGTCTTTGAGTGGCTTTGAAGCCTAATAGGAGTTTGTGGGTTTAAACAAGTATTTGATTGAATTCCATCACCTTTTTTTGCCACTCTGCATCAAGTGATATCAAAGCATCAGAAGGTCATTGGGAAGTTTTGTGTTACATCATACTGGAGTCTTTTGCCATCACTAAGGTACTGGTCCCTTTGTAGAAACCTTGGAGTGTCCATTTTCCTCCTTGAGCATACCAAAGTTGAAAGGTGCATTAGGGTGTCTTGAGATTTCTTGGTGAGGGAGAGAGTGTCTAAAAATTGTTTTTCATTATGCCTCCTAAAAACCAGATGGCTAGGGAACTAGAGGAGTTAAAAGAAGAACTAGCAAAAGAAAGAAGAGAAAGAAGAGAAATAGAAGCATCAAAGGAGCGAGAAGAAAGAAAAATGAGAAGGGAAAGGTTGCAGTTCATAGCAAGGATAGAGGCCCTGGAAAAAGAAAGACAAGATCCTAGGAGAGAATAGGTTGAAGGAATGAATAATGAAAGGAATCATGCTGAAGAAGAAATTGGTCAAGCAAGACAAGAGAATGAAGCATTGGATGATCTTGAAGAGAGGAGGTTTGTAAGGATCATTAAGGCAGTGCAGGGAAGTGGTACAAAGAATCATGTTGATTTGCCACTATACCAGGGATGAATGGATAGTGAAGAGGTACTAGGGTGGATTGAAGCCCTTGAAAATCATTTTGATCTTGAGGATATTGAGCCCGACAAGAAGGTGAAAATTGCTAAAGAAAGGTTGAGAGGTACAACATTAACATGGTGGACAAGTGTTCAAAGGGATAGAGAGGAAAGAGGTTTGAATAAAATTTCTGATTGGGATAGAATGAAAACAATGATTAGAAGTCAATTCCTACCCTCTGATTTAGCCATACAGATAAAGATGAAAAGAAACAATTTAAAACAGAAGGACATGGATGTGATGATGTACACTGAGCAATTCCACACCCTGAGCATAAGGGGAGGAGTGGAGGATGAGGATGAAAAAGTTGCTAGATACATCAATGGTCTGAAATATAGTATCCAAGATGAGATTGGGTTAAATGTTCCAAGAACCCTTGGTGAGTGCTTTCAGCTTGCTGTCAGAGCAGAGGAAAAATTGAAAAGAAAGCATGAGAGGTAGGGAAATCAGATAGGAGGAGGAACAATGAGAGGAAGAGGTGGCAGAGGTCAAGTTGATACTTCAAACAATCAGGATAAAGACAAAGGAAAAGAGATTGTATCAGAGACAAGGGGAAGTTTTAGAAGGTCAGGAGGTGGAAGAGATCCTAGTGTGTTCATAGGAACATGCTTCACATGTGGAAAAGTGGGGCACCAATCCTACAAGTGTCCTGACAAAGAAAAGAGGGTACACCTGGTCCAGGAAGAAGACAAGGAAGAAAAAAAGTCTTATAATGCAGATCCAATTGTGGAAGGTGAATTTTTGATGTTTAGAAGAGGACAGTCATCACAACAGTAGCCTAAGGAGATCAAACCATCACTATTCAGAACTAACTGCCTAAGTCATGGAAAAGTATGCAAACTGATAATTGATTCAGGTTCCTTTGATAATTTAGTATCCTATGAAATGGTTAACAAACTTGGGTTGAAGAAATATCCAATAGACAGACCCTACAAAGCATCTTGGGTTAGTGATGAGAGCATTGTTGTAAGGGAACAAGCAGTGGTAGATTTCTCCATTGGAGGATACAAAGATCAGGTTGTTTGTGATATCATCCCAATGACTTGTAGTCACATTATCCTTGGAAGGCCTTGGCAAGCCTCAAGGAATACCATTCATTTTGGATTGTCAAATGTTTATATTGTTCACAAAGATGGCATGAAATTCAGACTTACTCCTTTACCTAATCATAATGAGGACAGAATAATTTGTTTTGGCAAAAATGAATATGTTAATTTGCAGGAGTAGAGGTACAAGAGTCATGTTGAGGTAGAGATTTATCATCAACCTTCTCTATTGGTTGTGAGGAAAGGGGATAATAAAGAGCAAGTGCAGCATACTGTTTGTAGGTAGACAAAGATAGTAGATAGAGTTGTGTCAACAAAAGAAGTGAAGGTTGGCCATATTTGGTGTCCAATGGAGTGGAAATTGGATAAGGGGGTGCACAAGGTAATGAAGAATGCAGGGCAGGGAAGAAAGATCTCTAGCAGCAGAAAGGAACACCTTTATCAAAGATGCAACGTGACTGTGCCATTACAGCAGAGGATAAAAAACATCAAAATGTTTTTGTTTCTAATGATTTGTATGTAGGTATTATTCATGACCAGGGTCCTAAGTTGCAGATGATAAGTTTTAGGAGACCATCTAGAAGGATGGGAGGCAAGAAGACTATTCCTATTAACTCTTGGGACAAGAGTTACTTTGAAGGTGGGGTGTTTGGTGTAGGGGCACATATCAAGTCAACTAGGAACACCTTAGAACAAGATGGAACCAGAAGATCAAAGGCATTCCTACATGTCAACTAGGATATTTTAAGGCCAATAATGGCATATTGTAATGAACAATGTACTTTTCCAGTCAAGAGTCATAAAATTCTTGATAAAGCCTACGGGCAACTTGATGTAAAATGGCCTAATGAGCCATAAGGGTGTCCTAGAGGGTGCTTTTATATTTTATCATATTCAATAAGGTCTTGAGATCATTTTGAGTCAATAACATAGGTTAGAATGTCATAAAAGTTATAGAATGCATAGTTTATAAATTTGAATTTGAATATAAACGGTCATGTAGGCATTTTGGAGGAAAACTTAGGATTTAGTATTTGTTTGTTGAATAAAACATTTCTAACCAACTTGATCAGTTAGATAGGTGTATGTACACCTATATAAGTTGTGTTAACCTGATGAAAGGGGAGAAGGCATTGTTATGTATGGCAAAGTACAGGATTTGTACGGACAGGGCATAATTTAATGAAAATCTAAGATTTTCTTGCAAGATTTAAGTGTATTGGATGTGATAATCATTCATTTATGTTGGTAAGATACATTTAAGGGTTATTGAGTCACTTTCATATTATTTTGAGTGTTTATTGCAAGTTTATTTGCTGTTGTAACGCTGAAACTGAAAGTTTGCTTTGATTCTTCAATGGTAAATGGGGGTACCATCCTATCTTTGTACATCTGATACTTAGGATGGACCCTAGAAGCACTAACAAGTCTATCTAACCATGAATAAACCAGAAAAGTGAAGTTTTGCAGGAGAATGTGAAAGAAATGCAAAGTTGATGGTTGTTTGGACAAGTTTGGGTACCCAAATACATGCCATATGTGTAGCAGCCAGACATCTGGCTTAACAAGGTATAAATATTATTTTATATTCTTCAATAATATGTTGAACTCATGGTGAACCATGAATTTTATGACCTGGAAGTGAGTGGAAGTGTTAGATTGGTGATACCCTAGGTTATAGAGGGTTTTAAGGGCAAATTTGGGGTTTTGGTAGCAAATGAAATCATAAAGTGAAATGGGTTGTTGAATCATCTAATTGGACACAAAATAGGAATTTCATATGAATTTGGTGGCTTTTGGATATGTTTTTAGCACACTTGCTTTGTAAAACATCACTAATTCCTCTTGAAAAATAGTGACAGTCAAGGTTTTGGGGCACATTTTCCAAAGAAGTTGATACTGGTTTTTTAGTATGTTATAGTTCTCCCAAAAGGGTATCTGGAATGCTAATTTGTTTGCAAGTTCATTTGGATAAATTTTGAGTTATTTGGGTTATAACGCTGCTGGAGGACTAGAAAAGGGGCAATTAGGCCTATTTGACAGTTTTGAGAAAATTGCTTGCTAAGAATTGTTTGAAGTGTTGAAACTTCTTGAAACCTGTTGAATCCTCTTTCTTAACACATCTAACACCATCTTTGAAAGTTTGGAATCCAGATCTAAGGTTTTTTGACTATTTTGTCTTTGAGTGGCTTTGAAGCCTAATAGGAGTTTGTGGGTTTAAACAAGCATTTGATTGAATTCCATCACCTTTTGTTGCCACTCTGCATCAACATCGATCTTATAGTGAGTGTACATTATCATGTTGTCTTCACAGTGACTGTCCTCATGTGTCATAATATTAGAAGTTCACAAAATTATTTTTGTGAACTGTAATATTATTTTTGTTTTGTAATTTTTGTGACCTTGTGTAATTTCACAAATTGAGAAGTTCTCACAGTGACTGTCCCTTGTGTAATTGCCACTTGAATGAGGAAAGTCACTATAAAGACAACATGATAATGTACACTTACAGTGAGTGTACATTATCATGGTGTCTTTAGAGTGACTATCCTCATTTGTTGAAGAAGAAAAGCATTAATGTGGTTGAATAGAAATACATTCAAGTGGCAATTACACAAGGGACAGTCACTGTGAGATGTCCTCATTTGTGACTATCCTTACAGTGAGTGTACATTATCATGTTGTCTTTACAGTGACTATCCTCATTTGTTGAAGGAAAAAAGCATTAATGTGGTTCAATAGAAATGCATTCAAGTGCAAATTACACAAGGGACAGTCACTGTGAGATGTCCTCATTTGTGACTGTCCTTACAGTGAGTGTACATTATCATGTTGTCTTTACAGTGACTATCCTCATTTGTTGAAGGAAAAAAGCATTAATGTGGTTCAATAGCAATGCATTCAAGTGGCAATTACACAAGGGATAGTCACTGTGAGATGTCCTCATTTGTGACTGTCCTTATAGTGAGTGTACATTATCATGTTGTCTTTAGAGTGACTGTCATCATTTGTTGAAGAAGAAAAGCATTAATGTGGTTCAATAGCAATACATTCGATCAAGTGGAAATTACACAAGGGAGAATCACTATGAGATGTCCTCATGTGTGATTGTCCTTGTCACAAATGAGGACAATCTCACAGTGACTGTCCCTTGTGTAATTTCACAAAATGAGAAGTTCTCACAGTGACTATCCCTTGTGTAATTGCCACTTCAATGAGGACTGTCACTATAAAGACAACATGATAATGTACACTTATAGTGAGTGTACATTATCATGACAACATGATAATGTACACTTACAGTGAGTGTACATTATCATGTTGTCTTTAGAGTGACTATCCTCATTTGTTGAAGAAGAAAAGCATTAATGTGGCTGAATAGCAATACATTCAAGTGGCAATTACACAAGGGACAGTCACTATGAGATGTCCTCATTTGTGACTGTCCTTACAGTGAGTGTACATTATCATGTTGTCTTTACAGTGACTATCCTCATTTGTTGAAGGAAAAAAGCATTAATGTGGTTCAATAGCAATGCATTCAAGTGGCAATTACACAAGGGATAGTCACTGTGAGATGTCCTCATTTGTGACTATCCTTATAGTGAGTGTCACTTTTAATTTGTTGATTCTAATAAAAGAAAATAACACCAAATGTGTAACCTATTCTTGAAATCATAACAGTTTGATGCCAAGCTTTAGACAGCTAAAGTTTGAATAGATTCCCACATTCTATTATAGGTTCACATGATTAATGACTCCAAGCACAGTCACAAATTCAACTGATAATTCCAAATCCCTCAATTTGGTAATAGAAAATATAAATTTCAGACTGCCAATCGATGACTGTAATTTCTTTACACAATCTACCAAACTTAGCTTGTGATGTTTTTCGGTTCTGTTTCTTACCACAGGCAAATATAACTTTTGTGTTTACAATATATGTATATTCACTCTTTTGAACATAACTCTCTGTGTTATAGCTGATCACAACTTTAACTTGAAGATTTGTATTTGATTCTTCTTATTTTCTCTGTTTCTGCAATGTGAACAGAGCAGGCATAATGTGTTCTTCTACAGGTATTGATAAGGCTTGTGACTTTACCTCTTTAACCACTAACTATCACTACAAACTTCTACAGGGAATCTTCAAGTCTATTTGATCAATTTAAACTCGGTTCCATCTGGAAGTTTTAGCAGTGGTTTGATGAGTGGTTGCAATCGGTAAAAGATTTTGTAAGCCTAGCTTGACTTTTGGCTATCGAACTTCCCCACTTTAAACATTCTTTCACAGCAGATGATTCTTCACAAATTTAGAGTATCCTCAATCTGGATTCGACAGATTGTCTTTACTATTAATATCTAACATTCCTTTGAGACTGTGCAATCAAATTCGACTGGTATTAAACACCCGTTTACCACTGGGTTGTATTCACCCCTTTTACGGTCTAGGGTATCCAAAAATATGTTCATCTAATTGACTCACCATTTGTTTTCTTGTTTATTGTTTATTTAGGGCACAATTTGCGAACTGTTCACGTAATGTGTGCCGATTAGGCACCAATTTGATTACACCTTTTATGCACTAGTTCGGGCATCGGTTCTAGAAGCAGCCAATTGCTTCCCATTTTCTATGCTTAATGTTTCATTGTTTACATCTATCCTTGGCTTGCTCTCCATCCAAAGGTATTGATAACCATTTGGGGAATCGCAAGTCAAGGATTTAACATATAATCAAACCTGATATACCGATTCTTGCAAGCTGTGAAGTCTAAAATGATTCTATGCAGTTATAACAGTTCAAAACCTCTTATAATACAAACTAGATAACATCACATTTTTATTCAACGCAGATTCCACAGTTTCATAAAACCAATAAACTATGCCCTAACATATTTTATTGAAACTTCGATAATGCTTATTAAAGTTCTGTCACAGTCTAACAAATTTCATTACAAAGAAACTCGATAGCAACACAATGTTCCACACTGGTTACTGTCGCCAGAGCAACACAAAGATGTGAAGATTTATTGCATCTTTCTTAACACTTTGCAGGAATAGTAAAACCATATAACAATTTAGAAAAAAAATAGAATTAGAGACAAAAAATTCATACATAGTTGTCCCCGCCTTCTCACCCGCTCCCGCCCGCTGTCGCCCATGCCAAAAAAGAAAGGGGTAAAGTAAAAATGAAATGCATCTTTCTTTCTTTTTTTTACATTTTATCCCCGTATTGGTCGAAATTTTGACCAACACGGGGATAAAAGGAAAAAAAAAAGAAAATTTTAAGACCATTTCCACTTTGGTCGAAATTTGACCTCAAATCTACTAGTGAGAAATGTAATACATTTAAGAGTATAAATTTACCAATTGAAACACCCTTTATATGAGAAATCCTAGTCTGGGTCCTGCACACAATATTAGTCACCAGAAATTGATATTAAACCATAATCCAAGATAACATCTATTTTGACTAAATATTAGGGTTCATCATGATATTATATAAGTATTATTCATATAAAAGTCTAATCAAGGCAATAATTATTTTAATGTGGATTCCTATAATAATCTCATTAGGAATTCATTGAAACATTTGTGAAATGCAAGCCCTTCTATCCCCTAGTTCACCTTGGATGTTGGTCATCCTCCTTAATCAAGAAGAAGGAGATGGAAGGTTGGTCTTCCATTATACTCCTTAGTCCATTCACATTAAAGGACTATTTTCCATTCCATCTTGGGATAGCATACTTAATAAGAGCATTAAATTCAATCTTTCTTCACCTCTTGTGTACTTTAAAGGCTAGCCATCCTTCCCATTTGCAATTTATTTCTCTAAATATTAAAAAAAATTCCTTATCACATATTTATATTGAAAGGAAACAATTGGATTACTGTAATGTCCCCAAATTATGAGTGCCCAAATTTTTCACTAGATTACAATTATTTGAAACTAGTAGGGTGTTGGAGATACATTTTTGCTTTGATTGAGAGCATGCAAGCAAGTTTAGAATCATTGATAAACATATTTCATTATTAGATATTCTTGAGCTAGAGATAAACATATATTAGGAATATAGATTAAATCAATATATTGTTTGAATCAGATTTAAGATGTCTTAATCATAGTAGTAATAAGGTAGGTTGACTTGATGAGGTGTCCTAATGACTCCCTTTCCTAGGTCCAAGAGTAGATACATTGTCCCCTTTGGCCTCATGTGGCCTATGCTATCTATATGAGGTGGTGTACCAAGTGTAGTGCCCTATTGTCATTACCCTCAATCTTGTTACTTCTACACTATCTCCAATGATTAAAAATCTCTATACATTTATTGACCATGATATAGGCTATAAAGAATATTCACAATGCGGTGTCCTGGAAGTCCCTCTGTCCTAATCCCAAAGGAAATCCCCTTGTCCACTTTTGGCCCCATGGGAATCCTTAGTCACATATCATGAGGTGGTATTCTTAGAAGGTGACCTCATCAACATTACCCCCAATTTGAGATCCCCTCATTTCCCTATCATGTATATCAGTAAATGAATAATTTACATAATATCTTGATTCAAAATTGCATATATATAACTCAATAAAGATAATTTCATAAGTAGATTTATAATGTGTTGTATGTGTCATATAATATCCATAGCTAGATAAAAGGTTTCAGTCTATAATCCGATCTTTCTTAGTGTGCCTTCTCATTTTTTGATGATTGGATGATTAATATAGACTGATTGAATTGACTACATGTCAGTTGGTTGATTCTCAATTGATGTTTGATGAATGGTAGAATGATTTTCTTTGATTTGATGATTCGATATGTTAGTGATTGATGATTGAATGAATGTGAAATTCATAGAATGATGAGTGATGATTGAGTGATTATTGGTTTGATGTATGGGTGAGTGATGATAGATAAATAGTCCTTGAATTCTTGGAATGATTTCTCCTTTATTTATTATTGGTGAAAGGGTCACCACATTTCATAAGATTGAGTCACCAATTCCCATTGTGAACTTTGAGAATAATATATTATTCCCCAACTTTACCTCCCTTGGATTCCCTCCTCAAATACAGACTTTATCATCTTCATATCTTTCAATGCGAGGAATAGTCACATCTCTTCACCATATCTTCTCCTTGTAATGGTCACACAACAATTACCACTCTTGTAAAGGGTCATAACCCTTCATCACTGCTTCCCCTTTGAAATTTAATTCCTTTTACTCTTTCCCTTCCTTCTTCTTCTTCTTCTTCTATTAATCCTTCCTTCATTCCTATTCTCCCTTTATGCAAATCATAATTGTCTTATATCTTAAAACATAACTTACTATGATTGATTACCTTCCTTCTGCTGACTCCTTTCATACCTTCAAAAAATGAATTTACCTCCTTTTTCTATCTTCATGATAAGAGAGTCACAACTCTTCATCCTTGATGCAAGAGCATCTTGCGTTTATAGCAATCTTGCATCAACCAAAATTGGTTCTTTGTTATTTTATTCTTCTTTACTGGTCGGAGAGATTATGCTGACTGATCATCATTTGTTTGAGATAGCATGTGTGATCGTAAAGTCTTATTCCAGAACCATCTAGGATCATCTTCCAATGATCACACCTTCTTTTGTTTGTGGTTGTTCAAGATTTGATCCTTTTCTATCCTTGGTAATGTGTTCGTTTCTTGCTGGGACATATTTAGAGATTAGATGTGCGGTTTCTGATCTTTGGTTTTTTACCATTGAAATTGTACTGTGTGGTTCATGGGCTACCTATGGATCATTTCCTATGATTGCACATCTTGTTGTTTCCTTTCTTGGGTCTTTGATTCATTTTGTTTGAACCTATTTGTTTGTACACATTTCCTTCTTGGAGAATGTAATTATCTCTTGGTCGACCTGTAGAGGCATTACCTATATGTAATAATTGGATGTATCTTGAGTAGTAGTAGTGATAGTAGTGGTTGGTTCATGGAACCTAAACCTGATACTTTGACTGATCATAATTATTATTTGAGTTTCATTTTATTGTATATGGCTTTAACTGGGAAGGCCTGACATCCTGACATGTATGTTGTTTGATCTTTAAATAAATATATATCAGATCATGCATTCTCTCTCTACTTTATGTTGTTTCTTCCCATGTTACTCTTGACTATCAGGTCAGGAATCTCCTTTTAGGATTATCCCTCCTTGGCATTTCATGAGTCCTTTGTGTCCTTTGAAGGAGTGAAATCCTTTCATAACTACCACCTTTTGAAAGAGTGGCAACCCTTCATATTCTTCTTCTTTGAAAGACTCACAACATTTCTTAATTACCACACTTTGAAAGATTCACAACCCTTCATCAATTCTTCCCATTTCAATCTTCTTCCATTAATCCTTCCTTAGTTCCCATGCTCCCTCCTTTCTTCTTTCCTCCTTTTCCCCTTTCAAATGAAATTATATTATCCCTTTGATTTCTCATGTTTGAGGGAGTCTTATCTTTTCTTTTCATGCCTTTTGAAGATTCATCAAGCTTAATTAAATTTTAATTTAATTATTTTTTATTTTAATTTTAATTTTATTTATATCAGATCATGTATTCTCTCTCTACTTGTGTTGTTGCTTCCTTGTGTTACTCTTGGTTGTGAGGTTTGGCATCTCCATTGGGGATTCTCCCTCCTTGGCACTACACCAGGTGGTATTAGAGAAAGGTTTTATTTGTAGCAATCCCTAGCTGAATTGGTTGTAGGGTGGCAGGTTGTGATTTGACCTACAATTGTAGAGGGTTGTGAAAATGGTTCGAGGAAGGAGAGATTTTGATGTTGATGTCTCAGATATGTTGAGACAAATTTATGCTAGGCTTGAAGTTGTTGAGACAACCCAAATAAGAGGAAGACATGTATTGAATATGTTAGTGAAGATGAAGCTAAAGAAGTAGAAGAAGGAGAAGAACAAGCCCCTATTCTTGAACAAGGAAAAGAAAGATTCCTGAGAGATTTAACAAGTGTGAATGCTAAACCACATTTCAATCCTCCGAAATATAATGGAAAGTTGGTTTTAGATGAATTGTTGGAATGGATCTCTAAAATGGAGAAATATTTTGAATATGAAGGTACAGTAGTGGATAAGAAGGTGAAGTTTTCTGGTACAAAATTGAAGGGAGATGCATCTTTATGGTGGGAACATATGCAGCTAGATCGACAAAGAAGAGGAAAATAAAAGATCAAGGTATGGGATAAGATAAACAAATTGAAGGGTAAATTATTACCAGGTGATTATCAAGTTAGTTTGTTGAGAGGAATGAAAAATTTGAAGCAAAAGGACACTAATGTAAGGGAATATACTTAATAATTCTACATATTGGATATCAGATCTGGACATATGAATGATAGAGTTGAAATAATTGTAAGACACCTAAATGGGTTGATAAATTCTATACAATATGAAATTAGTTTGGTCAAGATGAGTAGCCTTGAAGAAGCCTATCAATTTGCATTGAAGGAAGAGGAGAAGCTAAATAAAAGGAATGAGAAGAGGTAGAGAAGTAGAGATGGTAAATTTTCTAGAGGAAGATGCAAATCTTATGAGGAAAGTAGTAGATCTGATTAGGATAAGACAAATTAGGATAAAGGAAAATTAGAATGGAGAGGAGAAAGTTCATACCGAGCAAGGCTATTCAAGGGGTAGTTACCCTAGAGATAATGATCATAAGAGAGAAGGCCAAACCTAATTTAAGGGCACTTGTTTCAAGTGTGGTTAATAAGGAAATAGGGAATTTGAATGTAAGAAGGCTGGTAGCAGTAGCAGGAATGCACTTGTGAAAAAAAATGAAAGGTGGTGAAAATTTTATGATTAGGAGAGATTTGTGGAATGAAGGAACTAAAGAAGACCCTCTAAGGAGAGGGTTATTCAAAACTAGATGTAAAGTTGCTAGAAAATATTGCAAGGTGATCATTGACGGTGGAAGTTTAGAGAAATTGGTATCATAAGAGTTGGTTACAAATTTACAGTTACCGAGGATGAAGCACCCTAAGCCATATCAAATTGCTTGGATTAAGGATGTGCATAAACTTTTGGTAACTAAACAATGTCTTGTGAAATTAAGATTGGAAACTATCAAGATGAAGTTCTTTGTGATATTATGTTGATAGATTGTTGTCACATCTTGTTGGGTAGACCATGGTAGTATGATAGACAAGATATACATAATGGTAGATTGAATAGGTATACTATTGTAGAAAATTAGAAGAAACACGGTTTGTTACCTCTCATAGAAGAATTTAAGAATGAGAAATACATTGTTGTTAGAGTTTTCTTTCTTGAAGAGAAACAATTCAAAGAGGGTTTGAAGAAGAATGATGTGTGATATGCCTTGATTCCTAATAAACCATTTTTGAAGACAGAGGATGATTCACCATTTGGGGTTAAATAATTTTTGACAAAATTACAAGTTATCATTTTAGAAAATGTACCTAATGGGTTACTTCTTCTTAGAATCATTAGTAATTGCATATATTTGATACCAAGAGCTAGTTTACCTAATAAGGCACCTCACTAGTTGACACCTATAGAGAATGAAGAATTGAATAGATAGGTTCAAGAATTATTGCAAAAGGGTTTGATCAAAGAAAGTTTGAGTCCATGTAAAATACAAACTATGTTGGCACCTAAGATGAGTGGAGAATGGAGGATGTGTACATATTCAAGAGCTATAAATAGGATCTAATGCAGTGGCATCCTGGCTTATTGCTCAATGCCTGAAGATTTTGGCAGTCTCGGTAACTGTTTGGTGGAGTTTGGTTACTTGGTTGGTGATTTGTGTAGAAGGATGGAGTTTCTCAGTCTTTGATGGTGATTCTTGGTCGAAATTTTTTAGGCTTCACCATTGCAGCTCAGTGGTCTTGGTGGTGATTCTTAGTTGGAAGTTCTATTGGATCTCGATTAATGATGGTCACTCTATGACTTGGTGGTTTGTTGCTCAGTGCTCGATTACTGATGAGGTCTCAGTGTTTATGTCTGTTGCTCAGTTCTTGAAGTGGATTGGTCGCTGGAGGACTCGGTCGCTGAAGGGAGCTCGATCATTGAAGGAGACTTGGCACTTCTAGTTCTTGAAAATGTCTGTGGTGCTCGGTCGACATTGTGGGTGCTCGATAATGCTTGGAAAGCTTGGTATATTTCCTGACACTCGGTAGTTTGGCTTATCGATGAATGTTCTTAGTGAATCAGCTTGGCTAACTGGTGCATTTAATTTGGGTCATGTTCCTCAAGTTATGGATTGACCATTGGACGTGTGGGGACCTAGATCTGGCATGTTGCATTCCCTTAGGTGGATTTGGAGGCTGACTTGGTGAATTAAATATTTGTGAATTTATTTGCAAGTCGACTAATGTTTGGCATTTAATATTTGTATATTTGGAAGATGACCTACTTTTGGGATTTAATTGTTTGTAAAGCTGACTTGTGGCTGGGATTTAGTATTTAAGATGTTTGGGTAGTTGTTTAGGTAGTAGTAGATAGTGGTAGATCTGTGAAAGAAGATTTAGTAGCTTGCAGGCTTAGGTAGTAGAAAGATTGCTTGGTGACCTACGAGTACAAGTTTAGATTCTTTCTTGGAGTGCCTACCAGTGTGTTGCATGTTGCAGACCTGGGCTAGCTGAGGAGAGGTGTGTTGGATCCTTTGTGATCTTGTAGAACTATTTCTTGCATTGTAATTGGCCATAACCAGGAAGGCCTTACAGCCTGGCACATTGCATGTAATCAGTTATTTGATGAATAAAGACATCTATTTTCTTTCAGATTTGGTTTCTTGTTGTGTTTTTTGCTATGTGGTGTTAGGCTGCAAGGTTGGTCTATCCTTAATTGGATTCACCAACCTTGACTGCATTAGGTGGTATCAGAGTGAGAGTTTGATCTAGTTGGAGCAGAAGGTTAACCTAGCAAGGATGATCTTGAAAAGTTGATCTTGTTGGTGAAGAGATTGTGTGCAATCTGAGTTGCAGATCTGTGACATTGAACTTGTGAAATTGTGCCCTAGTTGTTCATGAGAGGTGGCAAGTTGTGATCTGACTTGCATACAGCTTGGAGATTGTCACAAGGTGGTCAATGTTAGGGTTTTTTGTAGAAGGTTTTTGAAGATATTTGGAGATGTCTTTGAGAGGATTGGACCTTGGTGATGTGATTTCTGAGAGGTTTTCTCGATTGGAAGTGGATTTGCCGAACCTCATGGAGAACTGAGTTAAGAACCTTGTGAGAGAAAGTGTTGTCAAGATTTGTAGAGCTTACCGATGTCGGAGTATATCGATCCGGGGGAAAGTTGTTTGGCCAGTTCATAGAATAGTTTGTGAGAGAAGACATCTTGACAAGGTTTCCTATGATAGTTCGAAGGTTGAAGAGGTATGCGAAATTGGTTTTGATGTTCAGTTGGTGGAGTATGACATGAAACCTGTAGAGCAACTTATGGCTGTTGTTGAATTACCTGTGGTTGCCGATGATGTTGTTGACCTTGTTGAGGATGGTGAGGAGATTGGTTTTCATGTTCAGTCAGTTGTGCTTGACATGGAAATTGTAGAGCATATGGTTGTGCTTGATCAGATTATTGTTGGTGATGAGTTGCCTGCAACTGAACACCTTGGTGATGTTGGTGTTACCAAATTGTTTTTGTTTGGTGTTGTGGTGTAGATCTTGTTTATTGGTTGCAGACTTGAGTTGTTGGTTGATAGTGATAAGTCTGGTGATGAGAATCTGAGATGGGATTCTTCCTTGATCCTTGGTGATGGATTGAATGCTCAGTTTGTTTAGGATGTTGGACACATTGATTGGTTGATTTGCAAATTGGTTATCTTTCCTGTGATGGAATGGAAACATTTGGTGATGATGAAGTGGAGTTGGTGGTTTTTAGATGTTCCCTTTAGTGAGAAAGTGTGGGACAGACTTTTCTTTGTACTTGAGGAGTCTGATGCAGTCACATCTTGTCTTATTGCTTGGTGCCTAAAGATTCTGGCAGTCTTGGTAACTGTCTGGTGGAGTTCGGTTACTTGGCTAGTGATTTTTGTAGAAAGCTAGAGTTTCTCAGTCATTGATGGTGATTCTTGGTCGAATTTTGTTTGGCTTCACCATTGGAGATCAGTGGTCTTGGTGGTGATTCTTAGTTGGAAGTTTTGTTGGATCTTGATTAATGACAGTCACTAGATGACTTGGTGGTTTGTTACTTGGTGCTCGGTTACCGATGAGGTCTTGATGTTTATGCCTATTGCTCAGTTGCTGAAGTGGCTCGGTCATTGGAGGACTTGATCACTGAAGGGAGCTCAGTCACTGAAGGATACTTGGCACCTCTAGTGCTCGACAATGTCTGTGAAGCTTGGTCGATATTGTTGGTGCTCGGTAATGGTTGGAAAGCTCGATAGATTTCTTGACGCTCTGTAGTTTGGGTTACTGATGAATGTTCTTGGTGAATTGGTTTGGCCAAGTGGTGCATTTAATTTGGGTTCTATTCCTCTAGTTAAGGATTGACCGTTGGATGTGTGGGGACCTAGATCTAGTGTGTTGCATTCCCCTATGTGGATTTGGAGGCTGACTTGGTAAATTAAATATTTGTGAAGTTATTTGCAAGCCAATTGATGTTTGGCATTTAATATTTGTATATTTGGAAGCCAACTAGCTTTTGGGATTTAATTGTTTGTAAAGCTAACTTGTGGCTAGGATTTAGTATTTAAGAAGATGTTTGGGTAGTTGTTTAGGCAGTAGTAGATAGTGGTAGATCTGTGAAAGTAGAGTTAGTAGCTTGCAGGATTAGGTAGCAGAAAGATTGCTTGGTGACTTGCGGGTACAAGTTTAGATTGTTTCTTGGAGTGCCTACCAGTTTGTTGCATGTTGCAGACCTAGGCTAGTTGAGGAGAGGTATGTTGGATCCTTTGTGATCTTGTAGAACTGCTTCTTGCATTGTAATTGGCTGTAATTGAGAAGGCCTTACAGCCTAACACATTACATGTAATCAGTTATTTTATGAATAAAGACATCTATTTTCTTTTAGATCTGGTTTCTTGTTGTGTTTTCTATCATGTTGGTGTTAGGCTACAAGGTTGGTCTGTCCTTAATTGGATTCACCAACCTTGACTACATCAGGATCATAGTGAAATATTGGTTCCCATTGCCTAGGATGGATGATATCATTGATTTTTTGAGTGGAGAAAATTACTTTACCAAAATTATTTGAAGAGTGGCTATCATCAGATCAGAATTAGAGAAGGAGATGAATGGAAGACTGCTTTCAAGACAAAAGAAGGTTTGTATTAATAGTTAGTTATGGCTTTTCATTCGACTAATACACCTAGTAATTTTATGAGACTGATAAATAAGGTCTTGAATAAATTCTTGGGTAAGTTTTTGATTGTTTCCTTGGATGAAATTTTGATATTTAGCAAGAATAAGGAAGATCATTTGTTACATCTAAGACAAGTATTGCAAAGATTGAAAGGGGAAAAGTTGTTGATTAACTTGAAGAAATATTCTTTCATGAAGGAAGACATAGTGTACTTGGGTTTTGTGATTTCAAGTGAATCTTAAAGATGGATCCTAAGAAAGTTACAACCATCTTGAAATGGCCTACTCCTACAAACTCTAGTGTAGTTAGATCTTTTCATGGATTAAAGCAAGTTTCTACCGAAAGTTCATAATAAATTTTAGTTCTATTTGTAATGCTATGACATATATAATCAGAGGAGACAAGAATGATTTCAAGTGGACACATGGAGCTGAAATAAGTTTTGAGACCTTGAAGATGAAGGTAGTTGAGTTACTGGTATTGGATTTACCTAATTTATCTAAAGTATTTCAAGTTGATTGTGATGCAAGTGGTAGTGCAATCAGAGTAGTATTTGGGTAAGGAATTTGTGTTTTATAACACAAATTCCAAATACTGTAATGCTTTATGATCAGTGTACAACACAAATTCCTTAAGCATCAAATAATTTCTCCATTTCTTCAAAGCTTGATCATAATTCCTTACCCAAATTCTTCACCCAAAGACATTATTTGATGCCTAAGGAATTTGTGTTGGACACCGATCATAAAGTATTGCAATATTTGGGTATGTGAATTGTTAGGAATAACAGTCCATAATACAACTAAGTGGGGGGCTGAATCAGTTGTACAACAGAATATTAAACTTTAAACTTTAAGCTGATCAATATCAGATCCAATGAACACAATGAATGCCAACTCAATAACATAATATTTTGGTTTTCGGGGAAACCTTGTTAAAGGTAAAAACCCCAATGGGAATTAGCACCTACAAATGATGTACTAAGAGTATAGTAATCCTTATTAGAAGATATAGACCTATTAGGAGCTTATTGAAACATTACAATACATAATCCTTGTTAGAGGATAGAACTTTTTAGGAGTCAAGAACAAGAGAGGGCTCACTGAACAAAGAAGGTTAAATCCACCTTCAGAACTCACTAGTTCACAATAGGTGTATATGAAGAAATACACAATCTTTTGAACTATTTTCCAACAACTATCTTTTCTTGATGAGTTCCAATAAAGTTCACCAGTAAACCTTTTCTCTACATGCAACAGACACAAGCTCACAGCTTTTTCACCTTCTCTATATCACATCTATTCCTTCCATATCTTTTCCAAAGAAAAGATTCTACATATATACCTCATTACAATTTTCCATGATCAGGTTGGCTCATGAGGCTTTCCTAATTACAAATAATTACATAAACCCTTGCTAAGATACACCTGGTATCTATAACAAGCTTACAATGATTTCATTACAAAAATTAAGGACCGACACCCTTGATTTATGCTTTCCAAACAAAACACATGCTTCATTCCTTGAGTTAGCTTCAGGATAAGCCATCACCAGAGCACACACCATAGATGATGTCACCAATCATTCTATACCTTGTGCTGACCAATGAATATCCATCATTACCTCTTCCATCATCCTTCAAGTTCGCATACCTTGAATCCAATCCATTTGAAAGCTATATCAAAAACCCAGAGACTAACTATGTCAATTCTCACTGTCACAGTCCAGTGACTAGTCTTTACAGAAACAACTATAACTCTCTTAATATGCAACACTTAGTTATGCGATTATAGATATAAGATCGCAACATCCACCTAAACTCCCAAGTAGCTTCACAACATCTGAAACATCTGTAAAGTGTCCTTACACTATGATTACCAGTCTGGTTCCTTCATAGAAGCATATGTTGACATCAGTGAGAAAACACAAATGACAACAGTATGAGTGCCCATTCAGTAACATAGTGATTAAACATATTACATGTCTCAATCACCACCCATGCATTAGCAATATCCAATAATCTCCCCCTTTTGCATTGATGTCAACATATGGGAAAATATTATCCCAAAGTTGTATCAATCCAAAAGTCCTTCAACTAAACAATCTCCCCATACAGTGAGGATTTTCCCATAGCAACACTCCCCCTTTGACAATAATGGAAAAGGGTGCAATGAGTCTTTTGGCTGCCTTCACAAATAAAATTTCTCCCATGATCACTCCCCTTGAGGAGTATATCCCTGCAACTAGTCCAGATAGTGATAAGGCTTTGAATACCTTTGGACTGATGCACCTCTGCATCATTTAGTTCTAACTAGGAGGGGCCTGAACCCCTAGCATACCTCTCCAATATTCAAAGGTGTCTTTTGGTAGTGGCTTTGTGAAGATGTCTACAATCTGCTCTTTTGTACTGATATATTCTAATTTGATTTCTTTTTGTGCAACCTTGTCTGTCAAGAAGTGATACTTGATAGAAATATGTTTAGTTTTGGAATGCATCACTAGATTCTTTGACATGTTTACTATACTAGTGTTGTCACAATGGATAACCACAGGCTCTTCAAAAGTTATTCCAATGTCTATCAGCATTTGTTTTATCCAAATAATCTGAGTGTAGTTTATAGTAGCAACAACATACTCTGATTCAGTAGTAGACTATGCTATACAATCTTGTTTCTTTCTTAGCCAAGAAACCAACTTTTTCCAAAGGAAAAATGCACCACCACTGGTACTTTTTTAGTCATCAATATTTCCTGCCCAATCAGCATCAGTATAAGCATGAAGTTCAAAGCTATCATTTCTATCATACCATAAGCCATAGTCTATGGTTCCTCTGAGATACCTCAGTATCCTTTTTACAGTAGCTAGATGTGTCTCTTTGGGTTCTACTTGATATCTAGCCACAATTTCAATAGAATTAGCAATATCTAGTCTGGTGTGAGTCAAATATTATAGCCCTCCAACCATTGATCTATACAAAGTGTGAAAAACACATTTTGATTCATCATCAATTGTTAGCTTGTTTCTAGTTACCATAGGTGTTCCTACTGGTTTATAGTCTTCCATTCCAAATTTCTTAAGCAATTCTTTGAGATAGTTGGTCTAAGAAATGAAAATACCATTCTCATTTTGAGTTATTTGTGGTCCAAAAAAGAATTTCATTTCACCTATCATGGACATCTCAAATTCACTTTCCATTTCTTTAGAAAACTTCTTACATAGATCATCATTACCTCCAAAGATAATTTCATCCAAAAATACTTCTACTATCATGATTCCATCTTTAGTAGTTCTTAAATACAAATTGTTGTCTGTATTACCTTTTCTAAATCCAAGTCCAAGTAGATACTTGTCCAACCTTTCATACCAAGCCCTAGGAGATTGCTTCAACCCATACAGGGCTTTATTCAATTTGCACACCATGTCTTTGTCTTTGCATAGAGGAAATCCATCTGGTTGTTCTATGTATACTTCATCTTCAAGATCTCCATTAAGAAATGCAAATTTAACATCCATCTGATACACTTTAAAGTTTTTGTGTGCAACATAAGATAGAACTAATCTTACTGCCTCTATTCTAGCAATAGGAAAAAATGTTTCTTCAAAGGCTATGCCTTCTTGCTGTGAGTACCCCTTACACACTAGTCTTGCTTTATTCTGTACAACCATTCCTTCTTCATCCATTTTGTTTCTAAAGACACATTTTGTATCTATAACATTTTTATTTTTAGGTCTTGGAACAAATTTCAAATTATTATTTTTCTTTATTTGATCCAATTCTTCTTTCATGGAATTTATCCAAGATTCATCTTTAAAGGATTCATCTGTAGTTTTTGGCTCAACTTGAGAAATCGGACAATTTTCTTCTCTAACTTTTGATCTAGTTAGCACTCCCTGACTGATATTTCCAATAATTTGATTTTTAGGATGGTTGTTTTTTACACACCTTGGAGATTTAGGAGTCTCAGTATTCTTTCTTGTATCAGCATCACAAGCCCCTTTTTCACTTTCTTCCTCAACAAGTTCTTCTTCTTCTACAATAGTAGTGGTTTCTTGCATCTCTGATATCTAACTGTTGTCATACATTCTTTCTTGTATCTAAAATTTCTCATCTATTCTTACATTGTTGCTTTCAACCATCTTCCTCAATCTCAGATTGAAACATTTGTATGCCTTTCTTTTAACAAAGTAACCAAGGAAGATAACTTCATCACTTCTAGCATCAAATTTCCCTATCTCATTATCCCTCTTGATATAACATTTTCTACCAAACATTCTAAAACATTTTATAGTAGGAGTATGATCAAACCATAGTTCATAGGGAGTCTTACTTGTAACTTCTCTGATTTTAATTCTATTTAAAGTGTACACTGTTGTTCCAAAAGCCTCTCTCCAATGTACATGAGATACATTTCCTTCAATCAGTATTGTCCTGGCAGCATCAAGTATAGTCCTATTTCTTCACTTTGCTATCCCATTCTATTGTGGAGTCCATTATACACTAAGTTTTCACCCTTGTTTCAAGCTCTCTTGGTCTTGATAACCTAGTATAACATGGGAATCATCTCCAGGTTGTGGGACCTATGCTAACTGAGATGAGACCTCCAGGTTCTAGGCTGGTTCCTCTTGGATAATCACCTTGATTTTCTCTTAGATAGGAACATAAAACTTTGAGGGGAAACGGATAGAAGGAATGCTGAAAGGGAAATGACTTGAAAGAAAAATACCTACTAGGTGATAGACCAAAAATATGGTATGAATTACAATATAAAGGATGAACTCAACACACAATGTTAAGTCTAGGAGATCATAACTCACTGAATAGGTTTGAATCAATATTTCATAGAAGGGTCTACAATATAGAGATGCTATGCAGGGAAAGAGAGAATTTCACAAGGCAAAAGCACTCTCAAGAACTTAGACGCAAATGATAAAATGCAAATAGACATTCACCTCTACAATTGGGTATAAGAATGAGACAGATTACTACGAGTTGAAGTATACCCACAAGAGCATTCAAATTAGATCATTCACAAGCATACACATGGACTGCAGAAAGAAAGAGGGATCAAGAACCCTAAGATATCACTAAAAACATTCAAATACTCAATTCATTAAGAGATAACTCAGACAAGAAAGTATAGGGACAAGAAAAATGTCACAAAGTACCTTGCAATATCTAAACCATCAATGAAAGTTACAAACTATAGAAATCAGAGGGGTAGAAAGAATGCCACAGATAAATTCTAAGAAAGAGAAAATCCTTTCTTTTTACAATTGTCAACTTTGAGCTCTAAAAAGCTCCAAAAATTAATTATATACATCTCCTTCAATGCACACAGGCAGGAGTCAAAAAACCTAACCTGGGTTACATAAATTTTTAGATAATAATCAAACCCTAATTCTATCATGTTTGATCATAAATGTATCTTGAAATATCTTGATCGATCAGATATGTGATTTGAATGCAATCTCCATCTCTATACTACATCTACTTGCGGACAAGCTACCTTGATTTATCTACCTCCCTACAACTCGGGCTTGCCATGAATGCTCAAATTGGTACTCTCAGGGAGCAAGAAATGTCCAGTAATGATGGCCCAAGTCTTCACATCATTTTCCCAACTGGAATCATCCTAGAAACATTAACTTTGAGCTACCCTTGTCATTCACGGCCCACTGAATCAAATATTGGTAAAACCCTGCAGAAAGATTTGAATTGAATAAAAACGGCCAACAGGCTTAGGTTTAAAAGATGACCATTGATTTATTTATTTCTTGGTAGATCAAGCGGTCCTTAATAATCTTTATAATAGTCATCAAGCCTTGAAAAAGTCTCCGGCCTCATCAGCAGTCTCCCAGCCAATAAGAATTATGCACGTCAACAATACCTGGCAGTTTGGACCCACTTATCTCAGCAAAACTTTAGTAACCCTTAGTTGTTTATTGAATGTGTGATTGAAGAAAGTCTCCAAGTCATGAAACACATTCCCTAAATCTGGTCTGATCAAGCAATTTAGTGAACGAAGCATTCGCCAAGTCTCATAATCCTTCGTTGACCCCCGGTTACATTCAGAGAACTAGCGACCAAAGATTATCTCCCATTTGCTAAATATTTTTCTTGACCATGATGCAATTAAGAGAACCCATGACAATGGTATTTGCTTATTCACTAGAACATTTAGGGCATTGTTAAACTATTATGAGAATAAGCGACCAAAGGGAAAACTTATCAGAGCCACCAAATATCTTGTCAAAGCCGCTAAATTCAAAAGATAATGAAAATTCATAATCGCTAGTTTGCTGAATCATCTCACACAAGACCCACACATGGGCCCACCTAGTGCCACTTATCATCCATCCATTCATCATTTTTGCCTAGTCACCACTAACATAGGATCCACCATTTATAACATGGTAGCCTTGAGACCAGATGCCAAATCGACAGCTAGTCTTATGCCCTCATGAGCCCAAAAGATTCCATGAGATCATAAGACAGTTGTAGATCTTCCCCAAATGCCATCTGTAGAATCTAGCCCCACTAAAAAATGCCAACTGTGTGCGTAGCGACCAATAAGAACTCATCATGTCAAATGGACCCACAAAATAGAGTTTGAACACCTAGAAGATTGAACGACCATCGCATGATCTCATAGGGTTAGAAGATTCTATGAGATCATAAGACCACCGTAGATCTTAATTCTAATGACATCCCTACAGATCCTCTGACATGGTCCCACTGACAGATCCCAGTCATTACTCCATCAGCCAATCTAATGCGAGGACATCACCAGGAAAGGACCCACCTGACAGAGCCTAGAGATAAAGTAAGATCAATAGTTGGTATATGATCGCATGGGCTTGGAATATTCCATGTGATCATATGACAATCATTAGATCATCATTGACTGATAACCCACTAGGCCTTCTTTGACATGGTACCACATCACCAACCTTCGACCAATAAGAAACACACACCTTGGACCACCTGGCATAGGACCCACCTAACAACCAAAATCTATAGGAAATGAAAATTAATGACCATCGCATGATCACAAGGAATATTCCTAGCCTATGCGATCATGCACCAGCCGTAGATCTAGATTCTTCACTTTAAACACTGAGCTAAGACCATCAACCAAACCGTAACCACTCACCAAATTGTTGGGTGTTAGGGCTTTGACCACCAGGAATAAGAGATTTGGTGACTGAATGATTTAATTGCACACATGCAAAATGAAAGTCTTAAGTGGCTGAAAAGGTAGTGAAGAAATATAACAGGCCAAAGGGGTTTAGGGCTTTTTGCTACAATGACTACATTTATGAATTCAAACCTATAGACCAGGGAGTTTGGATAGTTGCAGAGACCAGAGGAAAAGGTAGAAGACCATGGAATTTTTAGAGGTGCTTAACAGGATTAAAATGCAGACCCTAGAATAGAATCCAGCCTATCCAAATTTGTATGGAACAGGAAAATTTGGGTAACATTTTGGTGACTTCTACTGGATGTCAGCCTACTAGACATTAGATTAGTGGCCTTAAACTATCCATTGGGCATGGGGTCATCACTTTGAACATAAAACCCTCCTGACATAGAGAGAGACCTGGAACTAGAGGGACAAAACTGTGCATGGGCACTTCTTGGAAAATAGGGAAAAACTAACCTAGAAAGAAAAGAAAGAAAATAGGAAACACTATCCTAACCTAAACTAACCAGTGCAAAAAACTAGTCAAACAAATCCATTCACTGGTAGGTTGAAATAACTACCCTTCCTTATTAGGATATTTCGCATTGAGTGCATAAGGATAGCTACAAGGATATGAGGCATAAAAAGATTTATCAAACAATGGTGAACTACCTCTAGAAAAATAGGGTCAAGCTTACTCAACTCAAGTTGATCATGTGGAGATGTCTCAGTAAACTCCCTCTGGGCCAAATATCTGATAGGGCAGCCTCTTGAAAGTTTGAAGGTAAGACTTTCCTTGATAGTTTCTTCTTTATCTTCATGGTTTCCCTCCATTATGGATAGCCATATCAAATCATCCTCCATGGACAGGGTATTGTCATCCTCTCCTTCTAAACAAGCAAAGAGCTCATCAAAGTTGTCAATATCCTGAAGATCTCTAGGAATGACTGGCTCTTTATAATCAAGCTCCACACACAAGCCTCCCATGATGCCTCCCAAACAATCCTCTCTGAGGCTTTGGTTATCCTCTACACATTGGGAAGTCTCCTCTTCAAAGATGAGATCAAGCTCATGAATCAGCATATCCTCAGGATCAATCTCTTCTAGCTGCTACAATTTTATAGAGGTGGCTATGATCATAGCCTCTTTGTTTTGCTCAACAAAACTAGGCAGCTCATCCAATAAGGACAAGGCATCCTCTTCTATATCAACCTTCTATTGATGTTGAAACTTTTGTTCTAATTGACCCTCAGCCATAAGTAATGGCATTGTCTCTTCCTTATCATCAACAAAGAGGGGGAGCTCCTCAAATGAACCAACCAAGAGCTCAATTTGAGCATCAAACTCCATCTCCTCACCTTGCTGGCTCACTTCATCATAGTTGTCACTCAATATTAGTACCTTAGACTCCTTCCCCTCTTCA
The DNA here is from genome assembly GCA_027943335.1 of Chamaecyparis obtusa. Taxonomy (NCBI): domain Eukaryota; kingdom Viridiplantae; phylum Streptophyta; class Pinopsida; order Cupressales; family Cupressaceae; genus Chamaecyparis; species Chamaecyparis obtusa. Next base: position 159,204 of record BSBK01010508.1, read on the forward strand.
TCATATGAAATCTCTTTTACCAAAATTCCTTGCTTAGACACTAGACTAGTATCCTTGAAAAGACTTGGCATCTGACAAGCAGGAGGCAGAGTCCATTGGGGCATCCACAACACTTCATCACCTTGAGAGACTAGAGGAGCCTCTTGAGATGAACAACCTTCTTGTACAGACTGCTCTTGCAGAGTGGTAGACTGAATCTCAAGTAAAGGCTCTTCAAAATAGCTCTTTGCCTTAAAACTTGGGATGTGAAATTGAGAGGGCCCAAGGGAAGACAGAGAAGGCATAGACAAATGGGCCTTCCAGCTTGGGATCTTAGGTTTAGGAGCCTCTTGTTGAACAATTTGTGATCTCAGCCTTTCTGACTCAACATTAGCTTGGTGATTGATCTCTTCTTGAAATTTTTTTATTTGTTGCTAATCAACAAGAGCCCTCACCACTTGGTAAGGAACTGTCCCTTGTTCATAACTTTGAGCCTCCGTCTCCTGCTACTCTTTGATCTTAGACACTTGCTTAATCAAATCCAACAGTAGATTCTTTGTCTTTTCCTCCTCTTTCATCAAGTTTGAGCTGTGAATCTACTGCCAATTAGGCTGAGAAGGTGGGGGTGGGTGGTAAGCATGATGAGGTAGTTGGCTTTGCATTTTTTGTTGTACCATTTGTGCCCATAATCCCTCTTGTTGGAGGGCCCACTCATAATCTTGTATAGGGGCATAATCATTTGGGGCATGTTGGATATATTGATGGCCTTGTATAATATGAAAGCTTGGGGTAAAAGTAGGCTTTAGGTGGCTTTGATAAGGCTGATGGCTAGCCCATTGAGCATTATTCTCATAATAGGATGGTGGGTAACTTGACTATCCATAATAACTTGACATGTCTACTCATGCAATTAGCTGGAATTTGAATATGAAAGATTTGAAACATACCAGCACTTGATCTTTGAAATCAGTAGACTTTCCAAAGTCACCAAATATGCAACAAAATGACTTCTTCTAAGTATGTAGTACATTATTAGCATATCAGAGATAACATATCTTGAACATAAATCTAAACTTTGGTCCCACTGGGTGTGCCAAAAATGTTATACACTAAGTTTGTACCCTTGTTTCAAGCTCTCTTGGTCTTGATAACCTATTATAACATGGGAATCATCTCCAGGTTGTGGGACCTATGCTAACTAAGATGAGACCTACAGGTTCTAGATTGGTTCCTCTTGGATAATCACCTTGATTTGCTCTTAGATAGGAAAGTAAAACTTTGAGGGGAATGGGATAGAAAGAATACTGAAAGGGAAATGACTTGAAAGAAAACTACCTACTAGGTGATACACTAAAAATATGGCATGAATTGCAGTATAAAGGATGAACTTAGCACACAATCTTAAGTCTAGGAGATCATAACTCACTAAATAGATTTGCATCAATATTTCATAGAAGGGTCTACAATAGAGAGATGCTATGCAGGGAAAGAGAGAATTTCACAAGGCAAAAGCACTCTCAAGAACTTAGACACAAACTATAACCTGTAAACAAACATTCACCTATGCAATTGGGTATAAGAATGAGATAGATTTCCAGGGGTTGAAGTATACCCACAAGAGCATTCAAATCAGATCATTCACAAGCATACACATGGACTGCAAAAAGAAAGAGGAATCAAGAACCCTAATATATCACTGAAAACATTCATATACTCAATTCATTAAGAGATAACTCAGACAAGAAAGCATAGGGACAATAAATATATCACAAAGTACCTTGCAATATCTGAACCATCAATGAAAGTTACAAACTACAGAAATCAGAGGGGTAGAAAGAATGCCATAGATAAATTTTGAGAAAGAGAAAATCCTTCCTTTTTCCAATTGTCAACTCTGCGCTCTAAAAAGCTCCAAAAATTAATTATATACATCTCCTTCAATGCACACAGGCAGGAGTAAAAAAACCTAACTAAGGTTACATAAATTGTTAGATAATAGTCAAACCCTAATTCTATCATGTCTGATCATAAATGTATCTTGAAATATCTTGATCGATCAGATATGTGCTTTGAATGTAATCTCCATCTCTATACTGCATCAACCTGTGGACAAGCCACCTTGATTTATCTACCTCCCTACAACTCAGGCTTGCCATGAATGCTCAAATTGGTACTCTCAGGGAGCAAGAAATGACCTATGATAGCTGCCTAGGTCTTCACATCATTTTCACAACTACAATCGTCCTAGAAACATTAACTTTGAGCTACCCTTATTGTTCACGGCCCACTGAATCAAATATTAGTAAAACCATGGAGAAAGATTTGAATTGAATAAAAATAGCCAACATGCTTAGGTTTAAAATGTGACCATTGATTTATTTATTTCCTGGCAGATCAAGCGGTCCTCAATAATCTTTATAATAGTCATCAAGCCTTGAAAAAGTCTCTGGCTTTGTCAACAGTCTCCCAGCCAATAAGAATTATGCACATCATAAATACCTGGCAGTCTGGACCCACTTATCCTGGCAAACCTTTAGTAACCCTTAGTCATTTAGTGAATGCATGACTAAAGGAAGTCTCCAAGTCACGAAATAGATTCCTAACTTTGGTCTAATCAAGTGATTCAATGAATGAAGCATTCACCAAGTCTCATAATCCTTCATTGACCCCTGGTTACATTCGGACAACTGGCGACCAAAGATTATCTCCCATTCGCTAAATATTTTTCTTAACCATGATGCAATCTAGAGAACCCACGACCAATGTATTCACTTATTCACTAGAACATTGAGGGCACCATTAAACTATTATGAGAATAAGCTACCAAAGGGAAAACTTATCGAAGCTGCCAAATATCTTATCAAAGCTGCTAAATTTAGAAGACAATGAAAATTCATAATCACTAGTTCGCTGAATCATCTCATGCAAGACCCACACATGAGCCTGCCTAGTGCCACTTGTCATCCAACCATTCATCATTTTTTCCTAGTCACCACTGACATAGGACCCACCATTTATAGCTCAGTAGTCTTGAGACCATATACCAAATCGACGGCTAGTCTTATGCCCTCACGAGGCCAAAAGATTCCATGAGATCATAAGATAGCCGTAGATCTTCCCCAAATGCCATCTGTAGAATTTGGCCCCAATAACAAATGCCAACTATGCACCCAGCGACCAATAAGAACTCATTGCATCAGATGGACCCACAAAATAGAGTTTGAACACCTAGAAGGTCGAACGATCATCGCATGATCTCATAGGGTTAGAAGATTCTATGAGATCATAAGACCACCGTAGATCTTAATTCTAATGACATCCCTACAAATCCTCTGACACGGTCCCACTGACAGATCCTAGTCATTACTCCATCAGCCAATCAAATGCGAGCACATCACCAGGAAAGGACCCACTTGACAAAGCCCAAAGATAAAGTAAGATCAATGGTTGGCGTATGATCGCATGGGCTCAAAATATTCCATTCGATCATATGGCAATCATTAGATCATCGTAGAATGACAACCTGCCAGGCCCGCTCTGACATGGCACCACATCACTAGCCTTTGATCAATAAGAAAAGCACACCTTGGACCACCTACCATAGGACCCACATGACAATGGAACTCTGCAGGCAATGAAGATCGACGACCATTGCATGATTGGAAGGAATATTCCTAGCCTATGCAATCATGCACCAGCCGTAGATCTAGATTCTTCACTTTAAACGCTCAGCTGACATTGTCAACCAAACCGTAACCGCTTGCCAGATCGTTAGGTGTTAGGGCTTTGACTGCCAGGAATAAGAGATTTGGTGACTGAAGGATTTAATTGTGCACATGCAAAATGAAAGTCTTAAGTGGCTGAAAAGGTAATGAAGAAATATAATAGGCCAAAGGGGTTTAGGGCTTTTTGCTACAATGACTACATTTATGAATTCAAACTTGTAGACCAGGGAGTTTGGATAGTTGCAGAGACCAGAGGAAAAGGTAGAAGACCATGGAATTTTTAGAGATGCTTAACAGGATTAAAATGTAGACCCTAGAATAGAATCCAGCCTATCCAAATTTATATGGAATAGGAAAAATTGGGTAATAGAGTCCTAGGAGCAAATGTTTGTCTTTTTATCACATGCTCTTCACAGTATGAATTGAATAAATCTGATGTAAACTCTCCACCTCTGTATGATCTTAAACACTTTATTTTTAGTCTTGATTCATTCTCTACTTTTTCTTTAAACAACTTGAACTTATCAAATGCTTCTAATTTTTCTCTCAAATAGGTAACCCACATCATTCTAGAAAAGTCATCAACAAAGAGTATAAAATACCTTTCACCATAGTATGAATTTTCTCTTGTAGGCCCACATAGATCTAGATGTACCAGATCAAAATTCCCTTTTGATGTAAATGATTTTCTTTTATGACTGCTTTTAGTTTGCTTTCCCATAACACATTCTCTGCATACAGTGTTAGAAGGTTTCACAATCTTTGGTAGATCTCTTACTACATTAGCCATACTTGCCTTTACAATGTTATCAAATTTAACATGATAAAATATTTTATGCCATAACCAACTATCATCTACCTTCGTAAAAAAACAAGACGCTCCAAATGTGTTTAGTTCAAATACATTTCCTCTAGATTTTGAACTAATAGCAATCAATTTTCCTTCCTTGCTTCTGATAAAGTATTTACCATTAACAAAACTTAACTGAAAGTCTTTATCCATTAACTATCCAACACTCAACAAATTATGTTTCAATCCTTCAACAAGTAGTACATTGTCTATATTAGTCATTCCATCTAGAGTGATGGATCCTACTCCTATGATGGATTTTGGGAGATTGTCCCCAAACCTTACAACACCTCCATCATAATTTACTAATTTAACAAACTTGTTCTTATCACTAGTCATGTTATGAGAACATCCACTGTCAATTATCCATTTAGTTTTCTTGTCAACATGAGATACTGAGGCTTTCTATTCATGAACTGGTTCATCTTTAATAGCAACAAATCCAATCTCTTCATTGTCTAAATCATCATCATCAGAGATTCCTTCACTAGCATAATAAGATTCTTTGTCTCTTCTAATCTTAGCATAATCAAGTTTGTACTTAGGAACTCTTGTAGGACATCTAGATGAAAAATGACCTATCTTATTACATGAAAAATGTTTCAAGGGTAACTTGCCTTCAAATTTTCCCTTACCTCTTTTTTCTCTTCTAGCAATTAGTGCAAAAAGTTCTTCCATCTTTCTTTCTTCTTCCATTATCTTATCCCATTCCTCAGCATACTCACCAAGCTCTTCTTTTAGATCTTCTTTTCTTGTGCTCAGAAGTGCAGATACTTTCTTGTGTGCGGATGCCCTAAATGCAAATTCAACTTTAGGTGCAGCTTCTCCTAATTCCATAGCTTCAAAGGTAGTTAACTTTGCAATCAACATCTCTCTGCTAAAGTTTGGAGTCAAGGGTATAGTTTCTCGAATAAACATTGCATTGAATTTGTATGCAGGAGTCAATGATATGAAGATCTTTGCAATAACTTCCTCTTCATCATAAGTACCTCCATAGTTTGTGATTCCAACTACTACTTCTATGACCCTTTGATCATAGGCTCAAATTCTTTCATCCTCGTTCATTTGAAGCTTCTCCATCTTTTTTTTCCAGTTTTGTAACTTTACCTGCTTGGTATATTTATCCCTTTCATATAATGCTTCTAATCTATTCTAGATTTCATGTACCAAATCTAAGTCTTTAACTTCAGTGAAATCACCTTAAGATAGTGTGTTGATCAGTGCTTCTATTGTGACCATGTTATATGAAAATAGCTTCTTCTCATCATCAATAGAAGATGGAAAATCATTCTCAGTCTTCAAGGTTTCCTTCTTCTTTGTAATCATCTAGTAGTCTATGCCTAAAGACAATAAGGGTGTTCACATCTTGTTCTTCCAACTATCAAAGTTTTCAAGATCAAATTTAGGACCATCCTTCCTATAGAGTGCCATCTCCAAGATCACCTCAAGCTATTAAGATTTCTCTCTGAGGACTACACACTTTGATACCAATTGTTAGGAATAATAGTCCATAATAAAATTGAGAGGGGGGGTGAATCAGCTGTATAACATAATATTAAACTTTAAACTTTAAGCTCATCAATATCAGATCCAATGAACACAATGAATGCCAACTCAATAACACAATATTTTGGTTTCGAGGAAACCCTGTTAAAGGTAAAAAACACGGTGAGAATTAGCACCCACAAATGATGTACTGAGAGTATGCTAACCCTTATTAGAAGATATAGCCCTGTTAGGAGCTTATTGAAACATTACATTACATAGTCCTTGTTAGAGGACAAACTCTGTTAGGAGTCAAGAGCAAGAGAGGGCTCACTGCCCAAAGAAGGTTAAATCCACCTTCAGAACTCACTAGTTCGCAATAGGTGTATATGAAGAAATACACAATCTCTTGAACTATTTGCTAGCAACTGTCTTTTCTTGATTAGTTCCAATGAAGTTTGTAACACCCTCTGCAATGATTATACTTGGACTCTTTGATTTGGAAATTTTACATTATGATGAATAGAGCTATGTATTCACATTTATGTCTATATGCTTATTAGATAGTTAGACATACTTAGCTATGATTATTATTTATTGTTTATGAAATTGGACATCATTTATCTTGTATATGCTTATGAAGATTTAAAGAGCTAACCCAAGGATTTGGAAGCTAACCATTATATGTATATGTGATTGATACATTTTCATGGATCAGGATGATGTTGTAGTTACTCACTTAGTTGAGGTCCACAAAGTGTATCGATCATGGTCATCTGTTTGCAAATGCCTTACTGTATATATCTATGCATGTGTATCTCTTTTCGATGATGTAGGCTTGCAGGTACTGGGCATCATCTCCACCTGGTCTCATAGGTCTGAGCGAGCCCTCAAAATCCTCGATCATTGTTGTTGTTATGGAGATATCACCAAGGTTCCGCATGAGAGAATTCTACCTCTGACCCTTTTATGTCCCTTAGGTGGGGAGTTTCTGAGTTAGTCCTTGTGTTGATGGTGAATTATTGTGTGGTCTTAGTTGTTAGATTATGTGGAGTGCGTTGCTTGTTTCTTGCATTTATGGAGCATGAGATTTTGTGTATGGTGGCTTTAATTAAGTATAATTTATCTTCTATCTTGTGTTTGTAGTTACCATGTATATATATATCATTATTGTACCATATAAGTGTATGATGCAGGAGCATCCTGGGCGTAAGAGAAATCTTGTATCACCCAAAAATATTTATATTTGCTTTTCAATAAGGGCTATCTTATGCAGAGCTGCTATTTATGGAAACTTACTATTTTTAGTAAATTGGTCATATGATCTCAGAATGTTTTGATTTCACAGTTGGAGGTTCATCCTAGTCATTTCAGCCTACCAGTTGAGTTTCATTGCCACATCATCAGTATTGGTGAAGTTATTGAGATTTTTGGGTATGAAATCTTTCAGGTCAATTTTGAAGGCCTTAGAGGCTCCAGATTGCGATTGACTCCCAATTGACTAGTCCTAGTGCATGTCAGGTGTTGTAGATCACGTCATGGCGTTTCCAAAAAGTGGTTACAATAGAAAAATGGAGTTACGGTTAAAAAGTTATGGCCTCTAAAAGTTGGGTTACCTAAAATCATATTTTGTATTTCTTTTGAGCCGACCCTATTGTAATAATTGTGAAAAATAAATAATTATATGTCTAGTCAGCCTAAAGGGCTAAATTTCCAGAACTTTTCGGGCGGTGGAAATTGCCTATATAAGAAAGGTCTGTAGTGTTGTCTTAGGCAGTTCGGGACAGTTCTGGGTAGCAGATTTGGGTATTGATTTGAGGTTTTGTCCTACAGAATATTGTAAGGGAATGCCCATGTGGCTTTGCATATTGTAATTTTGAAAATTTGTAATTCCACATTTGTGGAGATAATACGAAGCCCATTTTCTATTCTTGCATATTGTTGTTGTTTCTCTATTTTCTATTATGTGTTTGTGGTGTTAAGGGGAGCACCCTTCATCAGAGTGTGATTTAGTATTTGATTAAATAATGTGTTTATAATATTAATGGTAGTAATATGTTGATAATAATATGATTGAGATATTAATAATAATAATGTTCTTATTTTATGATACATATGATGGTATATGTACACATAGGCATATGGGTGCACACGTATGCATATGGATACATATATTTATAATTGTTTGTGAAATATGAGGTTAAAAGTTCGGAGTTGGGGGCCAATTCCACGGAGTCTGCGACAATGGAAAATTAGGAATACTAAATGGGCGCCTGATTTTGACAAATCGGTCGTTGGTTTAGGTTCAGGAGCCCGAAGCAATTTAAAAAATCAGGTGCCCGTTCAAAAATCGGGCGCCCGTTTAGGGTCGGGCACCCAAAGCAAAATGGGCGCTCGATTTGAACAAATTGGGTGCCCATTTTGAAAATCTATATATTTTTTATTTTTAATGAAATTTTTGTCATTTTCATCCACAGCAAAAACATAATCATGTTTGGTACAGCTCGGGCACCCGATTTAGCTTCCCTTGTCAACCCCATCTACCATTTTTTTCGTCTTCCAGGTACGTACCATTCTTTTTTATTATTTTTTTATGATTTTTGTCTTTAAAAATTGTAGTTTCAAGTTATTTTTAATTTAAAAACATAGTTTAATGTTATGTTCAAAATTATTGCATAAATTTAATTATATTTTATCTTTCAAACTTGTAATTCTTTTTTATTTCAATTTACTTTGTAAATTACCATACTAAAGTAGAAAACTGGTAAAATTTAGGTATACAAAATTACATTGCAAAATCCTACATAGAAAACCAAAACCCTAGATAATAAAACAAAAATGTAAACCTAGATAAAAATTTAATTTACAAAACCCTAAACTTAGAAAACCAAAACATAAATTTAAAAACACAGACACACACTCTGTGTGTGTGTGTGTGTGTGTCCTCTCTCTCTCTCTTTTAAGTTTTAATTATTTAAGTCATTCAAGTTGTAAGGTAAAATATATTTTACAATATGTTAATTGTAAATTATCATGTTTTTATTTGTACATAGATTGGCAATATGAATGATTTTCACATTGATGAGCTTATAGGTCAGCATGCACCACCACCTCCTCCTCCACCTCCCCCTCCCCCTCCACCTCCACCTCCACCTCCACCTCCACCTCCACCTAGAGAGCTTATAGATAATATTAGGAGAAATGTAGATGAGATCTTGAGAGACATAAATGTTATTAGGCATGATCCATATCCGTTTGTCCAACTACTACACCTTGCAAATAGCATGCAAGGTGTAGTAGATTCCATACAGACATTAGACTACAAGATTGATAGTTTTGAGTTATGGAGGGAGTCTATGCATGTATATTATGCTGATGGGCTCTCTTATAAAGAGGTTAATAAGTTAAAAATTACAAAAAATGATTTGGCACGCTATTTTTTGAACCCTACAATGGGTGAGCAGATAGTTGGCAAGAAGCCACGTATTTTGATTAGATGGTGTAGACACCCTGACATAGCAGAGCATTTTTGGGAGTGGTAGTGGATGGTATTTGACCATCCACCACACGCTAATCATGAGGTCCCACTTTATTTTTTGAAGAAATTATGGGCTGAGTTTGAATTGGGTAAGAAACCCAATTATTTTGACATGAGAGCATTTCAGGGGGTTGGCCAGGGCATGTCGTAGGATAGGCCAGGGGCCAAATTGAGTGACAAAAGTAGAAATCATGTGCGCAATGAGCTCCTTGTTCCTCTTCCATCTCTTGTACTTCCTGCACCTATCTATCATCGAGTAGTTCAGTCATCTATTAGTTCTTTGAGTGCCCTTACAGGCAATTTGTTACAACACATGACCCAGGTGAGGATTGCCCCCAGCATAGCACATGTTTGCACGAGTTGTGGGGGTATATGTACGGGTCCCCAGTATGATCTTGATGCTGCCCATGCTACCCATGGTGGATATGGTGATGATGCTGGAGGTGCACATGGTGGATATGCCGATGATGATGATGGTGCACATGGTGATGCCGGAGATGATATCTCATCATATGTTGATTTACTCAATGCAGATGATGATCATCTAGTACAGGTAAATTTAATTATAATTTAAATATAGTGCAATATTAAATTTCTTATTTATACAATTATGAGCCATAACATGTGGATTTTTTGGTGAACAGAGGAGGGTTGACCCTCCAACATTCATTAGCCATCATCATATGACATCGACACCTCGACATCTCGGTGCTCCATTCATGGTATGCACTTTGATCTTGATACATTTAAACTTTAAACAAAATAAACTTTAATTGATAATGTGTTTGACATATTTTTGTGATTTTGTAGGGTCTCTCATGTACCACTGAGATTGGTAGTCCTTCATTTTCTACCTCACCAGTCACAAAGAGTCAGTAGCATATACTTGTAGTATGTTTTTCATTTATTAATTTTAAGTATTTGTATCTTACTAATTTATGTACTTGACTTTGATTCACACTTATTTTTTTGTAATTGTAGGCTTTTGGATTGTCTCATGTTGCACAATCACATTTACGTCCTGACTCATCGGTGACATTAGCTACATGTCACACATAGGTAATGTACACATGTTTTTATTCCATATTTCTATATTTAATCAAGTTATATATACTTTATAATTTATGTATATATGTACTATAAGTTTGATTCATGCTTTATATATGTTGTTTAGGTCGACACCACCACGAGTCTTGGCATGGCTACAGGATTAAGCCAAATGCATCCATCGACACTATCCTTTGAGGCGATGATTAATTTAAGTAATTTTTCAATGTCCTGTGTGTATCTAGATCTTTTTCAATGTCCTATGTGTATCTAGATCTTAGATGATTAATTTAAATAATTTTTAATTTGTACTTTAAATTTTTTTATAGGACTTGGCTTCATTTGCTTTTCATGTAGTTGAGGATGAGGGTACTTGAGACCAGACAGAGCAGGATGAGGGTGGTCAAGACCAGATAGAGCAAGATGAGGGTACTCAGGACTAGACAAAGCATGTTGATGCATTGCAGTCCTCTTCACGTGGAGTGAAGAGGATTGTAGATCAGCCAGATGAGTAGAGTTAGATTATGATGACTATTTGGACTATTTGGACTTGTTTTATGATGACTATTTGGACTTGTTCATATTATTTTTTATGACTATTTGGACTTGTTTTATGATGCCTATTTGGGCTTGTTTAGACTTGTTCATATTATTTTTACTTGTTGTTAGAGTAGGATTTGCATTATATACTAGTCCATTTGTTATCATATATTGTACTTGGACTTGTTTTTAGAATAGGACTTTGTTTTGTGATTGTATGTATATATCATGAGTTGATATGATGGACATTATGATACATGTAAATTATTTCAGGACTTGTTGTGTTATTTATCTTAATCATGAATTGTTATGTAATTTATCAATTTATCTTAATCAGGACTTGTTATGTTATTTATCTTAATCATGAGTTGTTATGTAATTTATCAATTTCTCTTAATTGGGACTTGTTATGTAATTTATCAATTTATCCTTCAAAAAAATCTATCTAACAATGAGATCTATTAATTCATGTGTAATTGATCTAAGTACAATATCTAGATACCTGTTACAAGTAATATGAACACTTTGATTAACTAAAAACAAAATCATCTATATCTAACAATGACATCTATTAATACATGTAAAATTGACAAGAACAATATGGATGTTACAAACTTAATAATTATTAAACAATGAGATCTATTAAGTGAACATAATCTGACCAATGTGCATAGTTTAATATTTACAACAGAATTAGGTGAATACAAAGTTATAAATTTAACTTAAATATTTAAAAAAAAATTCGATGTATAAAAGTGAGTTCATGTGATCTTAAATTATTAACCCAAAATTGTACGAATACAAGAGTGCATTGTACTACATAAATAGTTCATGTCTATGTTCTTCCAGACATCTTGCATCATAAAAATAAACATGTTGAAATGTTAGAATTTATAAAAGTTCATTTAAATTTAATTTTAATTTTAATTTCAAATCTATATCTCTAAATTATAAATTATGACACTTCAAAGAAGACATGTAGAAAACACATACAAATATGACAATTGAACAAAAACTTACATGTATGAATTTGATTCAACCTAATGTACCATCAGCATCCTCTCTTTTCTACAATGTAGATCTATGTTCATCCTGACATCCTGCATCATAAAAATAAACATGTTGAAATGTTAGAATTTGTGTACTCAAGTTTATTTAAAGTTAATTTTAATTTTAAAGTTAATAAGACAATTGAATAAAAACTTACATGTATAAATTTGATTCAACCTAATATGCCATCAACATCCTCTCTTTTCTGCAATGCATCTATGATGGCCTCATGCTCTTCCATTGAAAGTGTCCATAAAATTTTATTAGCAGGTCTCTCTCTGTATCTTTTCAATTTGATATTTTTTGCCACTACCAAATGGGAATAGTCTATAATCTTCTTTTCTGATTGGTAGTCTTCAAAAGCTGGTAAACCATTCCTTCTTGTTAGGTATTTGCATAGCCATGTACCAACTACCACAATAGACCCAATTGGATATTAAAAATTATCATCATCTACTTGATGACATATCAACTTTTTCTTGGGTTCTACACATTGAGCTAACCAATACTCTATCTGCTCTTCATTATCCTCGGGTGCAACAACAGCATACACATGTCCTGCAAAACAAAATTAAGTACATGTGCACTGTAAATAAAACTTGTTTAAACTAAAGGTTTATAATTTAAATATATAATCATAAATTATATGACATACACATGTAACTAATATATAATTTAAAGTTTTACAATAAATTGTATTAAATTACCAAGTTGTATGAGATCTGAAACACTATCATAATCTTCTGATGCAAAGGCATGATCTAGGTCTTCATTTATTATAACATCTTCCTCTTGTCTCTCACTAGGTGTTAAGGACTTTTGTTTCCATTCTTCAACCCATTCTTTATTCTCACATTCTTCCCATTCGCCTACAACACAAAATTGAAAAAAACATGCAAGCTCCCTAGTCCATATAGTCCAAGTGTTAGAATTAGAACTCCTAAATGAATGACATTTAGCCGATCCACTGATTGTATTATAATCATATCTTGAAAGGATATTCTTCTCTTCAACTAGCTAGAAAAAATGTCTGATTATAGAGTTCTGACTTGATCCTGTAGACAAACTTGTTTTACACCATTCAACAATTGCACATGCATCTTTAAATTTTGATTTTTCCTCAAATTTGAGTTTATTTCTACAAAGGGCTCTCTTAACACAAGCACCGAAACCATCATGTTCTCCCTTCCCGTGTCCAGCCTAAAAAAAAATTCAGATATGTTGGATATTTATTTTTTTGTGCATCCTACTCAACCAATAAAACATTCTAGCATTCTTGAATTGTCCTGTGCAATTATCTGACCATATTAGATGTTGTGTTATATGAATTTCTCTCTCCCTTAAATTTTCATAAAATCTATTAAAGCAATACTGGAGAAACTCCGATGAGTGTAACTTATTATCATTCATATAGAAATGGTACTCTCTCAATATTTTCTGATCATCCTCTGTACTATTAGGTGCATGTCTATAGACAATATGAACAAAAATTGTTACTTGCACTGAATTATAATATTATGGTTGGATCTTATCTTGTGGTGCAAGCATGTAGTTCTCTACAAAGTCAACAACTGACAGTATACTACCAATTGGAAATGTATTCTTGCATATGTGAAATTGTCCATCAAGCCATCTAGAATTGTGAGAGTGTTTCACATATTTAGGTATGATCTTACTCTTGAATTCATTCATAAAAGCATTAACACTAAGTTTTTCAATTATTAGGTCGCACTACTTTCCAACTTTTCCATCCTTCAATGGATACTCAATAGTTTTAAATCTTTGTACATCAACTAATTGTTGTCCAAAATCATATGAAATATTTTCATGCAAACATTCATCTAATAATGTAAGATTGCCACATACATCACATACACCAGAAACACATGCATTCAAAAGATAAAATTGCTCATTAGGTGGGTTACAAAATAAATTTGATATAAACTCCTTTACATTTTCAGGTGGTATATTTATACCACATTCCTGCAACATTTCATTAGTATGCATAGTAGAACGTATAGATTGAAAAATATCATATTGATAACGAAATTAAACATGAGTTTTGCAACAATAGGTGATTCTTTCTTTGTTAATCCTTACATACCATGGTTTACATTTTTCAAAAGATCTTTGACTAATACTAATAGTTAACACCTTATCATCCACAAATTTTTTATACAATTTTGTTTGAGTCATATCTAAAAGGTGTTTTGGATGTGGATCATGAACTTTTGAACCAAATCTTAATTTAAGAACATCTCTGGCATTAGGGGATACTCTTGTATTATCGTGCCAAAATTTTTCAATCAAAGTTTTGACTTCACCAGTAAGTTTCATGTCAGACCTCGGGAGTCTGCCACTGAAGGTCCATAAATGGTTTGCCAGATCACTTTCAAAGTTAACTCTTCTCTTTACAGCTCTTGTTAAAGTTTTACAATTAATATTAAGATATCCACTTATGTTTGAAATCATTCTTTTATCAGTAGTAGTTTTGTTTACTAAAGCTGTTGTTATTGCTCGTCGTGCCGCATTACTATCTTTAGAATGACTTTTCTTTCCAATTGTGTCAAAGGCACTAGCAACAGTTGATACAACTTGTTTTAGAGACTCATCCTTCTTCTTAGTTTTCACATAAATGCCTAACCTCTTCATCAATTTTTGCATTTTAGACATTTTAATTAATTGTAACATTAATTGACATTGAAACCCAAATTTCTTATTATAAAAAGATTGTCTAAACAATCTGCTCCTGTGTGTCCTAATCTATCTCAATGAAACCAAACCATGCAGATTGTCTAACACATCAATTTTTAATTGAAATTGTTCATTTATTTTATTATCATTCAAATGAGTTTCTTTCTCAATCAGTGTTTCTATGTCTACATTTACATTGTTGATTTCAATTTGAATTGGTGTTTGATTTTCAGTTTCAATTGGGGTTTGACTTTCAGTTCCTTTATCATTATGATTAACATTACTAATTTTTGAAATTTCACATGCAATTAAACTTGTTAATCTATTTTCAAAAACAAAATT
Organism: Chamaecyparis obtusa; assembly: GCA_027943335.1. NCBI lineage: Eukaryota > Viridiplantae > Streptophyta > Pinopsida > Cupressales > Cupressaceae > Chamaecyparis > Chamaecyparis obtusa. The sequence continues at coordinate 174,454 of BSBK01010508.1, forward strand.
TAAATCATTTCTATTGTAACCTGCTTCTAGCAAATCATGAACATCTTTATCAGAATAAGTTCTAACAATTGGATGCGAAGACATACCTGTATCCAATACTGGATTAGAAGATGCACCTGATTTTGCTTCTTCAACCTCTACATCCATTATGGTGTCTTCATTGTCCTCCTCTTTTGAAACAATTGTTGAACTCGATGCTCCAACATTATTCGGGTTTCAAAGTCTTTCTCTTCTTTCTCATTGTCATTTTGCCTCCTCTCTATTTTCTGCAATCTCCTAAGGTGTCAAAACCTTCATTAACCTCTTTCTATGTTGGTTTGATCCCATTTTTGCACCAAAATTTGAATTCAAACAATCTTTTCTGAATGTCAGATTCAAAATTGACAAATAAAAGGAATGATGGCATAAATATTCTCTTTGTCTGCTGTGAATCAATAGAAAACAAAATGAAAAGTCATCAATCATTAGATCAGGCCCACAGTCTGATTTTTTTGATTGCATTGACTCTTTAAGAAATGGGTGCCCATTTTTAGTTTCAAAAAATGGGCGCCCATTTTTAGATTTACAAAACGAACGCCCATTTTTTGAATTTAAAAAATGGGTGCCCAATTTGTAAATCTATGGGCATGAACCTTACCTCCTGGCTTGCGTTTTGGTTCGGGATAGGCTTGGTCCCACCAAGCCTATGCTTGACCCTGCAAAAAAATGGCTAAGGCATTATAGAGTAAAATTTTTGCTTTGCCATAATTTTTAGGACAACTTCTCGAATGAATTTTTTGATAAAATGAAAACCCAATTTAGCTCTTATTGTGTAGATTATAAAAATATAAGTTTTACAGTGATATGATGAATTTTAATATTTATACAATATTTATTAAGCCAACGTGGTACCTAAACTTGAAATACCAAGGTTAACTAAAACTTTAATAACTTTTTTAATTTTTTGTTTCTTGAAAAATGAGTTATATGTTATCAAACTACATAGTATTCTTTTCAATTTTTTAAAAAAAAAATTCAAAAAAAGTGAAGTTATCATCAAATTATGGTGTCCATACACTAGAGGTTTCAAAAATGTACTTTATAGTCAATTAAAAATTAATTAAAAAAAATATTCAGTAAAAAAATAAGATAAAATATTCTGATCAATCTTTAGTGTTTTAGGTACCTTTTCCCAAAAGGATTCCCAAAAATACATTAATTTACTTTAAAAAAGGGTGTTCATACACGCGTAAGGTGTGGTCCTGAAACAGGCATTTTGAAAAAGTGGTTTTTAGACATGCATACTAAAATTCAATTTATACCATGTGGGTGTTGAAATAAATTACATATTTGAAAACTAGATTCCGAGCACTAAATTTTATATTACTGAAGTTTTACAAGATTCAATCTTGAAGTGCTTCAAATTTGGACATCAATTGATAGAAATTTTGAAAAACAGAGAAAACACTTCCACTTTCTGGCCAAAAGTGAGACTCAACTTCTTGCAGCCACACATGAATTATTGCATTTAATTATGTTCATATATATATTTATTTGTTTGTGGATAATAAATTATTGTAATAAAAGATAATTTGTAATATTATCTATATGGAATAGAAATTAAATAAATAAATGATAATCCTCTTTACTATAGCCTAGGTAACTAAGGTAATAGTAAATGTGTTAGAGGTCATATTTACTATTGCTTTCCTTAAATAAAGGAGGCATAAATTACATTATTGGTAATATATTAATATATTAGTTTATAATCTCCCTTCCTGAGAATGGCTTTTATTAATAATATATTAAGCCTAAACTATTAACCAACTTTTGGTTAGATAGTTGCTTCGGTTGTTTTTCCCATGCAACTACTCCCTTAGTTTATATACGGGAAGAATCCCTATGAGAAGGGAGTTGGGGTTGGCTGGAATGATTCATCAAGCAGATTTATAATAGTTTTAGGGTATCATCTTGAGATCTTACTTGGCTAGAGATTTCTTGTATCTTCATTTGGGGAAGGAGTTTGGAGAAGTGCTTGAGGAAAGTTGAGACAGTTAGACCCACCTTCATCAATGGTGTCTCCACAGGACACCAGGTAGGATCTATCCTGGGAGGTTATCCTCCATTTGAGTGTTGCCTTGTTTGAATGCTATTATATTCATCTACTCATCTTCTTATTGGAATCTGCAAGTTAGTGAATGGTTATGTCATTGCATTATTGTAAATTAACCGTGGGAGAGAGGATAATATTGCTATAGTGTTGCATAAATAAGTGTATATTCCTTGTGTGTGTGGATGTTACTTTGTTATTTTCTAGTTGGATGAATGTAGAACAAAAAAATTAGATTTGGATTGAGCTATTATTGTTTGCGCAATGGAATAATTGGGATTTGAATGTTTATAAATGCATTATTATGATCACAGGAATATATGATCAATTAGGAGTTTGTTGGTTGTCATTTTGGAATTGGATGAAGTCTGAGAACTTCCTAAGACCCTTGTGACACTCTCTCATATGTCTTAGGGTGCTCTAGGAACTTCTAGACCTTAGGAGTTGCTAGTTGCCTTCATTTGGTTGCACTCTATCCTAAGAACCTATTTTCTTTTCTTAGATCTTGAGTAGGTTTAGGTGGCTGGTAAATTAAATCTAAGGGCCATTTTTGCATGGAAACTAGGAGATCTCAAATGGGTCTTGCCCAAATTTGGCATGAACAGCCCCTATAATACCCAGTTTTACCCACAAGCCGAAGTGGACAGTCATTTTTTGTAGTTTATGGCAATCAGTTAACGAAGCAAGTTAGTGGTGACCGAGCAAGTTAGTGGTGATCAAGAAAGTTAGTGGTGACCAAGAAAGTTGGTGGTGACCAAGCAAGTTAGTGTTAACTGAGGAAGACAAGATTTATACAAGTATAGCAAGTTAGTGTTAACCGAGGAAGATGAGATTTATACAAGTATAGAAAGTTAGTGTTAACTGAGGAAGATAGGATTTATACAAGCATAAAATTTGAGATTTCAGAAATTCAGACTTAGCCAAATTTCAGCTTCATAGGAGTTAAGATGCAACTTCTAGAATTTGAGATTTCAGAAATTCAGACTTAGCCAAATTTCAGGCACAAGAGGTTTCTATAGATGGAGCATTGTGTTATGCACATGGAATTTTTGTATAAACTATATATGTTCATTACTTATTTTTTTAAGGTTATTTGGTGCATTTAGATGCTTGTATAAGGTTTAGGGTTGTTAGTGGACTAGAACTACCCTAAGGCTTCCTAAACATTCCTAAACATTTCTAAACTTTGCTATTCTTTGATAAAAGTTCTCATATGTCTCTAAGGTATGTATTACTTCATGTGTGATGTGTTTATGATGTTTGGCTTAAGGGAAGAAAACCCAAGGAAAATCACTTATTCTTCTATTTAGAGTTTCTACCCAGCCTAAGAGCCTTTAGGAAATGTTGGTATCTTGATCTTCTTTTAGCTGCTATTCGGGAAAGATTACCCCAACCCTAGGTATGGCCTAGTTGTTATCACTTCTTGGTGAACCTTGGTGTTTATCTTCTAGCACAAGGGAGTGGGCCTTTTGGTATCCACGTGGTTGGGTGGTAAATATTTTTATTGAGGTATCTTTTGTGGATGCAGTTTTAAGGATTTGTGCTTATACATTGTTCCAGTTTGAAGAAAGAAGACTCTTGTTTATCCTTCATCATTTCTTGTTAGATATAAAGTAAATTTATTATTGTAACCTCCTGAGAGGAGATGAATGTAATATGATCTTCATTGTAAATTCAAAGTGATGTATTTGGAGTGGGTAGAATTAGGAAAAGGGAAATGGGAAAATATGAGCTTTATGTAAATGCTGTGAAAAGGTTTTGTAAGGTTCCAAGTAAAGTAGTCTGTTGATTAAGGAAAAGTTAGTGAATCAAATGTAATGATTTCCTATGTGTAATGTTTCAGATGTGTAAATGAACCTATTATGTAGTATTAACACTTTAAATGCTATATTATAGACAAAGGATACTTAAGAATATAGATGGATTCAAATGTCAAGTTGAAATGATAAGCATTTTGTATTTTCCTTATAAAGAGTCTTCAATGCTATGAGATAGTTACTTAATGGACTTAAAATGAATAGTTCATGAAATAGAAGGGATCCTTAGGGGAGGAATCTAAGATAAACTATGTTTATGTTCTGTTCAAGTAATTTGTTTTAAAAATTCAAAATTCTTCATAAATCACTACTTAGGTTTTCTTTTCTAAAGAGAATCTTTATTTTCTTCTCTGGTTCCCTTGTGGGGCATGACAAAGTTCACCAGTAAACCTCTGCTCTACATGTAGTAGACATAAGTTCACAACTTTTTCACCTTCTCTATATCACATCTATTCCTTCCATATCTTTTCGAAAGAAAAGATTCTACATATATACCTCATTACAATTATCCATGATCAGGTTGGCCCATGAGGCTTTCCTAATTACAAACAATTACATAAACCCTTTCTAAGATACACATGGTATCTATAACGAGTTTACAATGATTTCATTACAATAATTAAGGACTGACATCCTTGATTTATGCTTGCCAAACAAAAGACATGCTTCATTCCCTAAGTTGGCTTCAGAATAAGCCATCACCATAGTACATGCCACATATGACATCACCAATCATTCCATACCTTGTGCTGACCAATGAACATCCGTTAGTACTATGTGTGTGAATTTTGTACGTGATCTTTAGACACAACACTTTAGTAAAACATTAGAGGTTAGCAAAAATGAAAGCTGCAATGAATTGAAAGCTAAACTAACTAGGTGATTTACTGCCTTTTAATAGGTCTGAGTATGATGTTCTCAGATTATACCGAGATCAGTGACCTTGACGACACCTAAATGAAGGATTTGAATGCAAAATCTAGATATGGAATGTATGCAAATTAATCTATTTTTTTGGGATTTTTCTATGCAATTATGAATGAAAAATCTGATATGAATCTATGCTAATAATGATATGGAAAGCTGATATGCAAACTGAGATAAGAAATGATATGAAAACAAAAGTGATCTCACAAAACATGGTTGATTCGCAAAGAAGCTTCGATTCTCCTGATAGCAATTCATGAGCATAAGTTTGCACAATTATGAGATGATTTGAGATGAGCTGAAGCCTTAATTTATAGAAATCTAGGGCTTTGAGGATGCATGGGAAAAAAGCCATAACTCACTTAAATAACTCAGGTTGATTTTTGAGTTATTTTCAAATAAAGGATAATTAACTCACAAAAACATGCAAAAGCAGAGTTTAACTAAAAATAGAGTTTAGCTTTAATTGATAATTGATAGTTGTCTACTTTTGTGATTGTGCATGTTTTATTTATGAATTAATTTAATAATAAAGTGATTTATTTCCAACTTAACTGATTTTAAAATTAAAACAATTGATTTATGGGTTAATCAATTATTTTTCAAACTTTTATTCTAAAAACAATATTATTAAATATGACAACTTGCTATAATTAATTAAATAAGAATTTAATCAATTATTCATAGGATTTTGGATTTATTGTCAAAATTAAATAATACAATTTAGGAATAAATAGAATTAACTTCAATTAAATAATTAAGTGGTAGTATTAAATCTAATCAATTAAATATTGAGAATATTCAATTAATCAAACTTTAGGATAAATTGGATTTATCGCCAAATAATCATTAAATCAAAGATAATTAGGATAATTAGGAATATTCCCCGATGTGGAATTTACGATAATCAATTAGAATTTGATGATGTTTAGATATGCCTTAAGTTAGGACTTTGACGTCGATTTCATTCAACGTGTCGATATAGGAGGTTAATGAACCTATAGCCCATTTTTGGGGTATTACATTTTGCCCCTCTTTGAATTACTGTGCAAAGCATAGTGTTTCAAAGACAATCTGTGTATGATATTGAAACTGATGTTTGAAATTGATAATTGATATGAAGCAGAAGCTAATTGAAAGATTTTATATGAAGATAATAGGTCCTGAATGACCAAAGATAATGTTAACTATAACAACAATGAACCGATGATTGCAAAAAAGTGTGAAAATGCCTGATTCTGAACCTTATGATTGCAAAGAAGTGAGTGACCAATTCCAAACCTGATTGTCCTTGGAAGAATCACATTGGTATCACATCCAAACCCTTCAGTTACTGAAGAACCAAGGAAATAACACTAATGAACTGATGGTTACGAAACTGATACAATTTACAAGATTAAGAGAATACTAGATTGATATGGATCTCGATGAATCTGATATGCCCTGAGTGATGATTGATTTGCCCCAAGTGATGAGGTCTTTAGATGAATCATCAACTAGATGTGGTTGTTGTCTTGATTACTGAGGAAAGATATGATATCAATAAAGATATGATTTCAGATTTAGATTACAGACTTTGAATGATATGCAATACCATGCCCCCTTCGGGATAAAAATTGAAATCTGACAAGAAAAATCAGCGTTGAAAGTTTAGAAGCATGTTCATTGATTAGAGAAGTGGTTAAATACGTTAGAGAACACATTCTACATCGTTTAGAGGTCTCGGAGACCAAGTTTGACTAGGTAAAACCATGAGTTGACCATAGTTGACCAAGTTGAAATTTTGATAGTTTGATATAAGATAATCAATTAAGTTGAATACTGGATTTCTGTGATGATTAAAGGTTGATTATGCAAGTAGTGAATAATATGAACGATCTTAGATTTTGATTTTGATCCCGAAAAAGGATTCTACTTGCTATTTTGTTGGATGGACCTTTGTGTAAGATTTGACTCTTATTAGATTTGAAGAGACAAGTGGAGAATTGTTTAAGAATTGAAGTTTAGCCAGCCATTGTGAGATCATGTAAATATGCAAAATGCAAAGAGACATGCAAAATGAAATGCAACTTAAGACCTAGGACCTAGTCATTGATCATGTGTCAATTTGTTATCATCATTGAACTTTTAGGTAACCGGATAAATCAATACAATGCCCATTAGTTATGAAACCATAGACATATGAATATTGATTTGTATGTGCAGGAATCAATACAACACCCACTAATTAGGAAACCATGGATATATGAATATTGATTTTTTTTCAGAATGTCAGATTAGATATAAGCACTAAGGCACAAATGCTAGGATGACCTGAATATCATGTCCATTTTGATATAGCAATTTGTATAAGCATCAAAACATAAACATCATGATGACCTATATACACCTTGTAGTCAAACACATCAAACAGTCAAGAGATCATTCTAAATCCAATGTGAATTACTCATAGTGACCCTTTATCATTCACATCCTTAGGTAAGATTGCATTTCATGGTAGGAGAGAGAATTCACTCAAAAAGACAATAGTGAGATCAAACTTTCTTGAATTTTCTAGATATCAATGGTCGAGGTACGCATGGCCATCTGATTCGAGATAGAGGCTCTTACAGTCGGACACCATTTCAATCCAGAATTTCCAAAGTTGTTTAAATTTTCACATACAAGCAGAAGACAAAGAAAAGATTATGACCCCAGTCATCACTCTCTAAATCCTATAAAGGACATCATCGAAGAGCTCGGAGGGACACAATATGCAAAAATCTCAATGTGAAGCAGTAAGCATACAAGGAGATAAAAGCATGAAAAGAATAGATTGTTTTCAGTTTGTGTTTGATGTTTGATTGCGTTGTTGTAGATGTGAAATCCTTTTTGGAGACGAGACTGACTGACTGACTCAAATGAAGCTTCAAAAGACTTTGACTAGATATGATATGTCTTAGATACATGGGAGACCATAGGGTATGTCATTGATTGCCTCCAAGTGTTAAGCATTGATAGGATACAGACACTTGAGCTGATTGGTGTACAAACTGACTTATTGAAAACAAACTGGGAGATATGTACAAACTAAAGCAAGACTAAAAGCTGGGAGAGACCAAGATTGTGCTAATAGATGGAGCATTTTGAAACAAGTGGCACCTGTTTGCCAGGTTTTCACCAAGGCACTTTTTCTTTTTCTCTTTTTTTTTGTATTTTTTATTTTTTCAAATTTTTTTTGTACTTTTGATATTTTTTACTTTTTTTGTAAATCATCAAGGCTCCTATTGCTAGGTTTTCACTAAGATGTTCATTTTTTCAGGACTTTTTATGATTTTTATGATTTTTTTCAGAATATTTCACCATAGACTGAATGGTTTAGGCATAGAATTTCTTCAGATGGAGAACCTTGATTAGTTCTCGGAGCTGGTCTCCTTCAGTCGTTGAGAGTTGATAGGCACCAGAGCCAAAAGTAGTAGTGATAACATAGGGACCCAGCCAGTTGGGTTCAAACTTCCCCTTGTGCTCTCTATGTGATTGATTTTTAGGATTCTCTCTCAAGACTAGATCACCAACCTGAAATTATCTATGTCTAACTTTCTTGTTGTAGCCTCTAGACATTCTCTTCTGATATACTCTGAGATGGTCATATGCTACTTGCCTATGCTCATCTAGTAGTTCAAGTTCTTGTAACCTAGACACTCTATAGTCATCATCAGTTACTAGACCATGCATTCTGATTCTTAGTGATGGGATTTCAACCTCAATAGGTAGTACCACTTCAGATGTATAAACTAAAGTGAAAGGTGTAGCCCCAGGAGGCATTTTGATACTTGTTTTGATACTTGGTATACTTGATAGCCTCTTTTTCCATTGCAAACTCCCAAGAAAGATCATATCGTGTAGGCCCAATGTCTAGCAAGGTGGAGAACAAAAGGGATTGGCAAGCTAGTGGAAGAGATGAAAGACAAGAGAATGAAGGATAATGAAGGGAAGAAATCCTCAAGGGAAAAGTCCTCAAGGGTACCCAAGCTAGGGAAAAATTGTCATGTAATGCACATTTGGATAAACAATGAAAGGGTAGAATAGGATAAGTCACAAAAAAGTAATGCCAAAGAAGGAAAGGATGCAGTCCAAAGGAGTAGACATGTCAAGAGGCTTCATATCATCATGTTTTACTTTTTCTTTTTCTTTTTTTATTAGATCAAAATCAAAGGGGAAAATGATAGTGATAGGAAAAAATAAATAGAGGAAGATGGAGATGAAGACTAAACATGGAAGGAATGAAAGCAAGATCATCATAAGACAACTCACAAAATAGCCGAATGTTCATGTATAGGTCAACCTTGTCAAGATCAAAGAGAGAAGATGGAATGGATGAAATATGTAGAAGAACTACGCATGATGCCTGATTGCCAGGTTTTCATCATGGTACTTATCCAAGGTGCCACAAGGGAGTGGTTTTCACCATAGGATGAATTTATTTCTCTTTACTTTTACTACCAAGGTGCCTATTTCCAGGTTTTCACCAAGGCACATTTTCAATTTAATTTTTTTTCTTTTTTTTTTGGGAAGAAGGCAAGCTTTTTAGATAATGCTCTTTGAAAGGATAAACCATGATATGCCAAGGATTCAAAATGATATGCTCAAAGATGCTGATAGGGAAAGGAAGATGGAAGAGAAAATGGAGGATAAGGTTTTATGTAAAGTAAGTGAGGTTGGAAGATAGGAGGAATAGGCAAATGAGGAAAAAGGATAGAAGGTAGAAGGATAATGAAAGGAAGGATTGTGATGCAAGAGCATCCTGGGTGTAAGAGCAATTGTGCATCACCCAAAAAAATATTTCTATTTTTATATTCAATAAGGGCTATTTTGTGCAGAGCTGCTATTTATGGAAAGTTACTATTTTTGGTAATTTTCGTATGTGCTCAGAATGATCTGATTTCTTTCTTGGAGGTTCATTTTGGTCATATAAATCTGCTAGCAAAGTTTCATGCCTAGATCAGGTGTAGTTTTGAAGATATTGAAGATTTTCGGTATTGGCAGCAGGGTACAGAAACTTTGAACTCAGTTTTGAAAGTTTTAGAGGCCCCGGATGAGGTCAAAAATTTGGGTGACAAGCGCTTGCGCAGATCAAGCCTATAGAGCGCTTCGTGGCATTTCTGAAATGGGGTTATAATAGTCAATCGGGTCAACTGGTGATGACTTATGGTCTCCGGAAGTCGGGTCACCTGAAATGGCGGAAAATAATTTTCCTTCAAAATTTTTGTTCGGGTTTCAAAAGTTATTTTGAGCCGACTTTTATGTAATAAATTGAAAAATAAAATAATTCTAAGTTTGGTCGGCCCTTAGGGCTAAATTTCTGGAACCTTCTCGGGCGATGGAAATTGCCTATATAAGGAAGGCTGTATGATTGTCTTAGGCAGTTCAGAATAGTTCTGGGTAGTAGATCTAGGTATTGATTCGAGGCTTTGTCCTATAGAATATTGTAAGGGAATTCCTGTGTGGCTTTGCATATTGTAATTCTAAAAGTTTGTAATTCCACATTTGTGGAGATAATAAGAAGCCAATTTTCTGTTCTTGCATATTATTGTTGTTGTTTCTCTATTTCTGCTATGTGTTTGTGGTATTAAGGAGAGCACCCTTCATCAAGTGGTATCAGAGCAGGAGTTCTTGAGTGTGTAAACAGATCACCGACTGTGAGGTAGTTTACACCAGGACCGTGGTTAGGGTTTCAGTGCGCATCGTGAAAATGCCTCCACGAAGAGAATGTGGCGGAAGAGCTGGTGCTGTAACACCTGAGGTTAGAGAGCTACAGAGACAAGTGCGAGCATTTCAAGAAGAGATTCACAGAGGAATGAATCTTAATGTCAGAGATGAAAGTGAGGATGAAGCTAAAGAAGAATATCAAGAAGGAGAAGTCAAAATTATAAACCAGGAGGAAGAAAGACTTTTTCGGGCCATTTCTAAGATTGGGAAAAGACCTAAAATTGAGGTTCCTACATTTTCTAGAAATCTTAACCTAGAAGAATTGATCGACTGGATCAATGAATGTGAGGAATATTTTGAGTATGAAGATGTTGAGGATCCTGATAGGGTCAAATTTGCGAAGGCCAGACTGAAAGGTCATGCGAAGATATGGTGGCAAGAGATTCAGTTGGAGCGAAATAGAAGGAGAAAGGAGAAAATCACGAGATGGGATCAGATGGTGGATAAATTGAAGTGACAGTTCATTCCTGTTGATTATAAGCTTGACCTACTCAAGAAAATACAGAGTTTGAAGCAAGCAGAAAGATCTGTTCAGGAGTATATAGAGGAGTTCTATCGACTTCTCATCAGAATAGGCCATGCAGAAGCTGATAAAGAGAAAGTTGCCCGATACCTTAATGGGTTAAGGCCAAGCATTCAGGAGGAGCTGAATCTAGTTCGAATGAACAGTATTGAAGAGGCATACCAGTTTGCCCTAAAAGTAGAGGAAAAGCTGAACAAAAAGTTTGAGAGCAGACAAAACGGAAGAGGTCACGGTGGACGATCTGGTGGACGGTCATATGGTGGCCGAAATGAAGATTTGAAAAAGAAGGATGAGGCTAGTAGCAGTCAGAATCAGTGAGGAAATAATTCCAATCACTTCCAGGATCAGAATAATAGAGATCAAAGAGGAAAAGGAAGACGAAGAGGTGGCTTTCGTGGAACATATTTTCACTGTGGAGAAGAAGGTCATAGGGCATTTGAATGTCCTCAGCACCAAGGCAGAACAGATAGGAGAAATGAAGGCTAGGCCAGAGTTGCACATGTCGATGAAGATGCTAGATCATCAAATTCTAAAGATGCTGAAAGAGGAGAAACGCTAATTAACAGAAGAGTCTTGCTGAGTGGTGAGAATGAACCTGAACAAACGAGGAGCCTGTTTCGTACTAGATGCAAGTGTGAGGGTAAATGCTGTGATGTGATTATCGATAGTGGAAGCACTGATAATTTGGTGTCAGAAGAGATGGTGACAAAGTTGAAGCTCAAGAGACAGAAACACCCACATCTATATCGGATTGCCTGGGTGCGGGATGACCACAAGGTCATGGTCAGTGAACAGTGCCTGGTAAAGTTCAAGATCAGGGGGTACCAAGATGAGGTACTATGTGATATCATCTCTATGGATGCATGTCATATGTTATTGGGTAGACCGTGGCAGTTTGACAGATGTATTGTACATGATGGTCATGCGAATACCTATTCTCTGACAAAGGATGGAGTGCGACATAAGCTAAAGCCATTGAAGGAGACCGAAGAAAAGGTATGTGGTAATGCAAGAATAATGTTTGTTGATGGAAGGAAATTCCTAGATGGTATGAGGCATGAGCATGTGTGTTTTTCTTTAATTCCAAAAGTTGGTAAAGAAGAAGTAGAGGATGTACCTGTAGAGGTTGCAGATTTTTTGAATGAGTTTCAAGATATTGTATCTGATAATGTACCTAATGGATTACCACCGGTAAGGAAGATTAGTCATCAGATGGATTTGATTCCAAGAGCCAGTTTTCCAAACAAGACAGCACATAGAATGACACCAGCAAAAAGTGAAGAGTTGAACAGACAAGTACATGAGTTGTTACAGAAGGGGTTGATTCGAGAGAGTCTGAGTCCCTGTGTTGTACCAGCGGTATTAGCACCAAAAAAGAATGGAGAGTGGAGGATGTGTACAAATTCCAGAGCAATAAACAAGATCACAATCAAGTATAGGTTTCCATTGCCACGAATGGACGATATTATGGACTATTTGAGTGGAGCTGTGTATTTCTCAAAGATAGATCTGAAGAGTGGATATCACCAGATTCGGATCAGAGAAGGAGATGAATGGAAGACTGCCTTCAAAACAAAGGAAGGACTATATGAGTGGTTAGTCATACCTTTTGGGCTAACCAATGCACCGAGCACTTTCATGCGGCTTATGAACGAGGTTCTGAAAGAATTTTTAGGTAAGTTTGTCATTGTTTACCTAGATGATATTTTAATTTTTAGCAAGACATTGGAGGAACATATGATGCATATTCGTATGGTGTTTGAGAAGTTGAGAGATGAAAAATTGTTGATTAATTTGAAGAAGTGCATTTTTGTGAAGAAAAAGTTAGTGTATTTGGGATTTGTAGTTTCAGGAGAAGGTCTAAAAATGGACCCAGAGAAGGTACAGGCTATCATTGAATGGCCTACTCCAAGGAGTGCTACTGAGGTAAGATCTTTTCATGGTCTAGCTAGTTTTTACAGAAAGTTTATCAAAAAATTTAGCAGTATTTGTGGTCCCTTGACTAAGACAATGAGAGGGGATAGAAAAGAGTTTAAGTGGACTAAAGGGGCAAAAAAGAGTTTTCAATTATTGAAACAAAAAGTTATAGAACAACCTGTTTTAGCACTTTTAGATTTTAATAAGGTGTTTCAAGTAGATTGTGATGCTAGTGGTACTGCAATAGGAGCTGTTATGAGCCAAGAAGGTAAACCTTTTGCGTATTTCAGTGAGAAGTTAAATGATGCCAAGAGGAAGTATTCTATTTATGATCAGGAATTTTATGCTATAGTTCAGGCATTAAAGAAGTGGAGACATTATCTGCTTCCTAAGGAGTTTGTTTTGTATACTGATCATCAAGCTTTGCAATATTTGAATAGTCAAGAAAAATTGAATCAAAGGCATTTGAAATGGGTTGAGTTTTTGCAGAGTTATACATTTGTTTTGAAACACAAAAGTGGAAAGTCTAATAGGGTTGCAGATGCTCTTAGCAGAAGGCAACTATTGCTGACAAAGATGCAGATTGAGGTGGTTGGGTTCAAGGAACTCAAGAATTTGTATCCAGAGGATCCTGATTTTGGTGAAGCTTGGAAAGCTTGTACAAAACCTGTTACTCTAGACAGGACGAAATGGTTGGATTTCATCATCCAGGATGATATGCTATTCAGAGGGAGTCAGTTGTGCATTCCATGAAGTTCTATGAGGGAGAATCTCATCAAGGAGAAGCATAGCGGAGGATTGGCTGGACATTTTGGTCTTGATAAAACCCTTGCTTTGGTTGGTGGAATTATTATTGGCCATAATTGCAGCAAGATGTGAAGAAGTTTGTACAGAGTTGCAGAGTATGTCAGATGGTGAAAGGAGTGAAGAAAAATATAGGGATGTATCAGCCATTACCTGTACCAGAGAAGCCTTGGGAGGATATCAGTATGGACTTTGTTCTTGGTTTACCGAGGACACAACGGGGACATGATACAATTTTTGTAGTAGTTGACAAATTTTCGAAGATGACACATTTCATTCCCTGCAAGAAGACTAATGATGCTGGTCATGTAGCAGGATTGTTTTTCAGAGAAGTGGTGAGACTACATGGTTTGCCAAAGACCATAGTTTCAGATCGAGATACTAAGTTTGTTGGATATTTTTGGCAGACATTGTGGAAGAATTTGAAGATAGATTTGAAGTTCAGTTCATCACATCATCCACAGACTGATGGACAGACAGAGGTGGTGAATAGAAGTTTGGGAAATTTGCTGAGATGTTTGGTTGGAGATAAGCCAACAGGATGGGATTTGATTTTACCACAGACAGAATTTGCATATAATAATTCTGTCAACAGGAGCACTGGTAAATCACCATTCCAGATTGTATATGGAAGTAGTCCAAGAAATGCATTTGAATTGAGGAAGATAGATAAAGGAGAAATAAGTAGTGTTGAAGCTGAGGATTTTGCAGAACATTTGAAGAACATCCATGAGGAGGTGAGGAAGCATATTGCCAAGATGAATGCACAGTATAAGGCTAAGGCAGATGTGAAAAGGAGGCATAAAGAATTTCAGGTTGGAGATGAAGTCATGGTTCATTTATGGAAGGAGTGGTTTCTGGTTGGTACATATAACAAGTTGAAAATGAAGAAGTTTGGGCCATGTAAGATACTGAAGAAGCATGATTCGGGAAATGCATATGAGATAGAATTGCCTACTGGGCTGAATATTTCACCAGTGTTTAACATTTCAGATTTGACAGAGTATCATGAAGGAGGTGTTGAAGATGAGGTTACAGCAGCATAGTGGAATATTCCAGCAACCAGTTTAGATATCAAGGAGATTGAAGACATACTGGATGGTCATGTTGGCAGAAGCATAAGGAATAGGACATATGAAGAGTATTTGGTCAAATAGAAAGGACGACCTGTTGAAGATTCATCATGGCTAACAAAGGAGGAGGTTAACCATCTTGGTTTTCCTCTGCACACCTGAGTTGTGATAGGGTCACTTCTCAAATTACCCTGGGTGTCTGATGCAGGAGCATCCTGGGTGTAAGAGCAATCGTGCATCACCCAAAAATAAATTTCTATTTTTATATTCAATAAGGGCTATTTTGTCCAGAGCTACTATTTATGGAAAGTTACTATTTTTGGTAATTTTTGTATGTGCTCAGAATGATCTGATTTCTTTCTTGGAGGTTCATTTTGGTCATATAAGTCTACTAGCAAAGTTTCATGGCTAGATCAGGTGTAGTTTTAAAGATATTGAAGATTTTCGGTATTGGCAGGAGGGTACAGAAACTTCAAACTCAGTTTTGAAGGCTTTAGAGGCCCCGGATGAGGTCAAAAATTTGGGTGACGGGCGCTTGCGCAGGTCAAGCCTATAAAGCACTTCGTGACATTTTTGAAATGGGGTTATAATAGTCAATCGGGTCAACTGGTGATGACTTATGGTCTCCGGAAGTCGGGTCACCTGAAATGGCAGAAAATAATTTTTCTTCAAAATTTTTGTTTGGGTTTCAAAAGTTATTTTGAGCCGACTTTGATGTAATAAATTGAAAAATAAAATAATTCTAAGTTTGGTCGGCCCTTAGGGCTAAATTTCTGGAACCTTCTCGGGCGGTGAAAATTGCCTATATCAGGAAGGCTGTATGATTGTCTTAGGCAGTTCAGAATAGTTCTGGGTAGTAGATTTGGGTATTGATTCGAGGCTTTTTCCTATAGAATATTGTAAGGGAATGCCCATGTGGCTTTGCATATTGTAATTCTAAAAGTTTGTAATTCCACATTTGTGGAGATAATAAGAAGCCAATTTTCTATTCTTGCATATTATTGTTGTTGTTTCTCTATTTCTGCTATGTGTTTGTGGTATTAAGGGGAGCATCCTTCATCAGATTGTGAAAGGGTAGATGGAAAGGAAGGCAAGATCAACATCAACACACACCTTGGAGGGTGGTGAGAGGATGGAGGAAACATGAATGAAGGAATACATGAAGAAATATAGCGAATGGATAACAGAGGTTGAGGTTTAGGCGTATGGAATGGAAGAATATTTTTGGAAGGAGATGAATTGGAAGCCTTTGGAAGCTTGAATGTCAATTTCACTTTTTGCTCAACACTGGACTCTTTCAAGAGAGACTTTGGAATCCATATAGCCATAGGCTTTTTATTTCCTTTTGATGATCTAGAGAGAATATCTTCAATGATGGATTTTGGAACCCATACTTGTGTTGTAGTTTTTTTCTTAGATATCTCTTTTGACTTTATGCTTTCATGTCTATTAGAGGAGACATGGTGATCTTCTTTTTTTGATGGATTCTTGTATTACTTTTTTTTCTTGTATTGAACATTCAAGTTACTTCCAAAAGACTTGGGACCTGTGGAAGAAGAAGTAGGATATGACTGGTTTAGATGGGTGGGTGGATGAAAAGGATTCAAGGGTATGCATCTTTGTTGATCTTGATGAAAGATGGGAGATGGAGGGATGTAAGGACCCAAGATGGATGATGAATTAGGAGAGTTAGGAGGGGAAAGTGAAGGGACATAAGGACCCAAGATGGAAGGTAGACGTGAAGCCCTTAGTTTTGGTGGAGGAGGTTCAAGGATGGACGTGGAAAATGCAAAAGGATAATCAATAAGTTCATCATCATCTATGTGACAACCAAGGACATTAGCATCTTTAGAGTGAGCATTAGGATTTTCAGTAGAATCATGAACATCTTGAATAGGAGAAACTTCTTTGATAGGATTGTTTAGAGCTTGCAAAGACTTAGGAAGAGTAGAAAATGGAAACAAACATGAAGTGGTAGAATAAGAAGATGGAAGACTTAGATCTTGACAAGGATCTTTGGATAGCACAAGCGTACAATTTTTTCTTGATTTTCAATAGGCTTAAAATTGGAAGTAACAACACCATTTTTACCAACCTTAATGGAAGTATCATCTTTGGAAATTGGAAGTGGGGTAAGGTTATTTTGATTGTCAATAAGCTCAACGGTGTAAGTAGTAACTTGATCTTGCTTAGGAGAAGACTTAAGACATGGTGGAATGCATGAAAAAGGGTGTACAGGATCAAAAGAACCCTGAAGCAGATAAGAGACATCATAAAAGGGATTGGATGACATGGAGGTTTCTTGATCTTGATCTTTCTTTATGTTCTTTTCTTCATCATTTTTATAGTCCTCTTGACATGGAGCCACTTCTAAGGACAAGGAAGCATGTTGGGATTGTATGGAAGACTTTGGAAAATATGGTGAAGGACTAGCTAAAGTAGGCATTATAGTGCATAAAGGCTTAGGCTCTTTAGGTTTAGCATTATTGAAAGTATTTGAAGCCAAGTGAAGGTCAGCTTGAGTTTCTTGAAGAGGTAGCCCTTGAGGATAAGTATAGGAAACTGCATGAAAATTATTAGGATCTTTGTTGGATGAAGGATTTGTGAAAGATTTGATAGGCTTGGAAGCTTTAGGAAATGTATGGGTATTGGAGGAAGTAGGGGATGGAAGGGAACCATCACAAGACAAAAGTTCAACATTAGCATGATCTTTTTTGAGAGTGTAATCTTTATTTTCAATATGAGAGTTCTTAGAGGAGAGATCCTTGTAGTATGCACGTTTATAATCAGCACGATAAGCTTTCTCTTCCTCAATAGAAGTAGATGTGTCATCTAGGTATTGTTCATAGAAATAATCAAAGTCTCTTTCAAAATCAGAATCATATGGATCACCATCACGATCTATCCAATGTGACATCCCATTTCCAGTAAGCACGAGCACATGACGAGGAGGAATCTTAGGAATAGAGGTGTTACAGGTATCACTATATTGTCCCTCATCATAGTCATCATAGTCTTCAAAGATGGGTGTGTCACTCTCCATGGAAGAAGTATCAAAAGTATTATCACGTTGCTCATATTCTTTCCAAGGGCATTGTGACATGTACAAGTCTTTATCAAATGGAAAAGGGCATAGAGCTTCCATGTAGAACTCTTTAGGTTCCTTTTCTTTCTCAAGTTTGTTAAGTTTGACTTGCATGGCATGCATCTGTTTCATCATAGCTATGATTATAATTTCTTCCTCATGTGTAGTGATTCTTTGAGACATGTTAGGAGTGTTAGGAATCCTTGGAATAGATTGATGTAGAGTTTTTTGATTAACTCCTTGAATTGATGGAGGGGGAATGTAACCAGTTTTTAATCAAAATTTGCCAAGACCATCGTCTTTGTAAAGACCAAAATTGTAGATTTGTTCAAGAGTTGGACCCTAGATATGAGTCAAAGGTAAGGTATGAGATGCTTCTCCTAATTTATTGTGTGAGGAAGCTCTAGTTTCCACCATTAACCCTAGGTGAAACAAAAGAACAAGATGAAGACAATTGAAGAATGAATTGATTCAAAAAGATCAAATGATGCAACCTTGTCAAGGTTTGATTGATTGAAAATTGGATTAGATGTAAATGAAGGAGACTATGCCTTGGATGTATGGGGAGATTCCCAAAAGATAGCAGACACGAGTTCACAACACTTAGTCTTTTTGATGATTGATTGAAGATTGATAGTTATGACAAGGTTTTGACACAAGATGATAAAGACTCAAATTGAGTAAACAAAAGGCTAAATCAGATTCAAAAAGGTCACTTTAGGAAAATGATTGGATTCTCAGTAGTTTTCTGCTTTGTTCCTGACACAGTGATTTGTTTGATAGATTCTGGAAATAGGCTGTAAAAACTAGATGTTTGAAAAATCTGACCAATCTCTAACAACTTTGATTTTGCCTTTGATACGAGTTTTGAAATTTTAGGATGACTTTTGACACCAGAAAGGATTTTGCTTCAGATTTTGCAAATTTTAGGTTTTCAGTTTCAAATTGTTCACAAAAATGTCTATCCAAATTTGAAGATTGTAACAGATTTGTTCATTTTCAATAACCAGATAGATAAGAAAGCACACAAAATAATAAGAAAGTGATTTCAAGCATGTTTGAAGACAATGAACAAGAGCAAATGCAGCCTTGTGCATGAACAATCAAGTGACTTATTTGCGCTAATCCTTAGAAGTGCTAATTCTATATGTTCCAAAATGTTTTGCAATAACACACATATTCCTAGAAAATGAAAATTTGGGCTCGCTAAGGTTTTTAGTAATGGTTTGACTTTGCAACTTTTATGATCCAAGAGGGTCAACTCCAATCTAGGTGCACCGGGGTTTTGACATAGTCTGAGAACTTAATCTTCAAGATCTGCTATGGAGATCTGATAGCCCAACAAGAGACCACACCTGTGGAGATTTCTTCCAATAGGACATTTATATAGCGGTTGTCACTACCATGGCGAAAATGGCTATTACCGCTTGAGGTTTCATCAACGTGGTTGACCTAATTAAGGGAATGTCCACTATGGTGAACCCTCTCTAAAAGGTGACTCACAAGATATACCACATGGATACTGGTTCTAGATTCAAGGATTTGGGTTTCTGGTACTATCCAAAAAGGAAGTAGAGCATAATCCCCTAGCCTTTTCACTTTTAACCCAAACAAAGCAGATAGATTGATCCGACATGCTAAGACCAAGATTATCTCACATAGATCTATGACATCAACCCTGTTAGCATGTGCAAAAATTTTTATGGCTTCATTATCTTTCCCCTGGTTTGTGTATCATTTTTCATGTCTTTGGCTAAAGCCCTAAGCAGAATATTCAAAAAACTAGCCATTACATTTAAAACCCTTTGTTTTACCCTGGCCCTATTCTAATTTTAAGTTACCTTTATTCCAGCCACTTAAAGTCCTAATTCGAATGTGGTAACTTTTTATCCCTTTGTCACATGATTGCATGAACCTTTTTCATGTTATGCGATCATGTGACTAAGGTTTTATGTCGGCCCCCTTTAATATTTCCCTAGGTTAGTTGGCTTTATTTTTCCTAAGTCCCGTGCCTTGACATTCCTAATGTTGTAGCTTAATATTTTCTGGGCCTTGTCTTCTGACAACATCTCCATATGATCGTTAGCATAAGTTCTCATAGACTTTATCAAAATCTCAAGATCTTACGCCAATCGTTGATCTTTCCTGATGATGCAGCATTTCAAAGAAGTGGGACCTTCCGACAGGTGTGCATGATTGGCAGTCTCTCATTGGTCCACCTATTTATGATTTGGTAGTTGTCAGTGGGTCCTAGGTTTTGGGTGTGTCAGAGGTCCTAACATATGTAGAGGATTGACGGTGGGCATATCTTCGCAAGGGGTGTGTCAGATGTATGAGATTATGAGACGATCATTGATTCTTCTGTGTGATGTAACATTTTCTTTCGACAGGTCCACTGCTAAGTATTCTTAGTTGGTGAGCTGTCATTGGTCCAGGTGTGCTAAGGTGGACTTGTTAGTGGGTCTGCTAGTATCAGGGGAGTTAATACACCATAGGATCTAATGGTTTCCATGATACCATTGATCAGAGTTGCATGATGGGTAGGTCAGCAGTCTAGTGACAACCATCGATCTTCACTAAAGGGGAAAGCTTTACGGTGGGTCCTTTGTCAGTGATGACCAAGCGATTGCAGTGAATGATGTAGTGACATGCGACAAGTTTTTAGGTGGGCCTAGGGTTATCAAAGGTCTTAGCAGTCCAGACAAAAGTGTTTAGCGATTTCGATAGATTTCAATGGGTTCGCTCATTCGCAAAGTAAGATGGCAGTTCTCAATGGGTTCGCTCAGCGAACAAGCATTCATGTAATCACTAAACTTTCTGGTGGTATTGTAAAGTGTTTCATGAACTGGCAGAAATCTTTAGTTGCCAGTTCGTTAGATGTGGGACCGAGGTTAAATTTTTTCCTTTGGTCGCCAGGTCATGGAGTTAAAGATGCGTTAAGGTTTTCTTTTCACAAATGGGAAAAAGCTTTGTTGCGTAGTTGCTAGGAGTTAACCCGGGGTATCTAATTGAGTTAAAGACTTAAAGACCATGAAATAGAAGGATCTAACAACCATGACTTAAATTTGATCTGATTTCAAATTTTGACCACCGATTTACTGCAAGCACCATAAAGTGACCGTTTCATTTCAAATTTGAATTTGCAGTGGGTTTCCTATGACCAGAAGGACTAAAATTCAATGCAGAAGCGACTAGAGCTGGTAGGAGATGATCTATTTTCCATTGCAGTGTGGTCCAGGGTGTGCCATGTTCATTTGTAGGGGTTTGTACCATGTTTTTTGTGCTCAAGGTGTGTTTGTAGGTGGCCAAATAGGTTGACAATTTGGCATTTCCATGATTTGTAGTACTTTCTCAGAGATCTATCATAAGTGCAAATCTTTCCCAAGCATGGCCAATTGGTTTTTGTCCCCTGCATTTAAAATTGTGACCATTCCTAGTTGGTCGGGTGGTTGAAAGCCTAACCCTAGTCACCTGAAGCTTGATGCATCCTCTTTGAGGATTCCAAGGTGACTAGTGGTGGTATATATTGTAGCATTCTTGATTTTGTAAGGGTTGTTGTTGATGGTATTATACTGAGTAAGGAGAGCCTAGATTTTGGGTCTATTTCTTTGGCATTTTGTTGTTTGATAATGTATTGATTCTACAAGTCTTAATGAGAATATAGTTGAATTCCAATCTCATAGTGGTGTATGTCTTTTTGTTTTGTTCTTGAGCTCATATATGTTAACTTCACAAAGTGGGTTAGTATATGGTAAACAAAGATTATTTTGAGATTATCTTTGAGTTCCTAAAAAAGGTAGGATTAAAGTCTTTTAGGTAGTCTCAGTGAGTTCGTGGCTTGATAAGAATTTGATGTCCTGATATGTGAGTGAGAGGGATAATAGGCAAAGCACTTATCCTAAATTCAATTGTGTTTGAGTTAAGGTCTTCAGTTGATGTATACTATTAGGTGACTCTATGCCCTGGTTAAGGCACTGATCCTTTCTCTAGAGGCAGTCCATCATCATCAATCACACACACATTCAAATGATAAAATCTTCAATCAATTGGTAAGGGGTATAGTTGTATATTATTTTATGATTCCTTTGGAGAAGTGAATCAAGGGTACACCCACCTGAGCATTAAGGCTCAAAGTGTAGGAGGATCTCATTGTTGATCCTTTTTAATTGGCCCTCTTCCTTGTAGACTTTGGAGTGGTGATAGAGTCAAAGTAATATTAAAATTATCCATCAAAGTATAAATCTACAAGTTCAAGATCAAAGGGAACTCCCAAGAAAATGATGACTCTACTGGGGAGAGTCTAGAGAAAGGTTGTTAAGTGCACTCTTTTTTTCTTGTTGTGTTCAGTTGAAAGGATTTCCCAATTAGGTGGGTGGCAACTCAAGAGGTTAAGAACCAGTGTCATACTGTAATTCATGGACAAGAGGAGGAATACTAGGTCCTTTTTCAGAAAGAATCCGAAGGTCACTCAGGAGCAATTGCCTAGACAGGAGAAGAAGAGTTGGATCAGGAGGAATGGTGAGTCTACTAGTGCTCCCATAAAAGAACAAAGAAATACCAGAGGTAGAGCACCACATGTTTCCTCAAGTGAGGAAGGTTCATAGGATAGAGTTTCTAGATCAGATGGTGGTTGCTCTGAAGATAGATTTTATGATACCCCAGAGGCTATATTTCAGGACAAGGGTCCATTGCCTATAGGTCAGGATGAACAAGCTAGAGAGTTGGGTTTGGAGATTGATTTGGATCTTGATGAAGATAATTTCAGAAGGGAACCCATGAGACCAAGGCAAGTCCACTTCCCATATCAAAATATTTCTGATATGGATGTGTCATCAGGTTTTGATGACATTATGGTAGACCTAGATGATTTAAATGCACTAAGGTTACAGTTGGTAGAGTAGGATGCCATACATAAGAGGTTAGAAGAGGAGAGAGAGGCTGAAAAGGTGAATGCTCTAATAGAAAGACAATCTCTCCTTAGAAAGATTAATGAGATGAAGGAGAGAAACAAGATGCTTGCTTCTTCTCCTAAGACTTTGCAACATGATGTTTTTGGTGATCTTGAGGCTTTGAGGAGTGAGCAAGAGTGCTTATTGCAAGATCAAGAATTTGATTAGGAGGGCCCGGTGGTTAGACAAGTTCAAAGTTATGCTTCCCTCCCTAAAGATAAAGATGGGCATGAGATCACTAGGCCTGTTGTTTCCACTGGTGAGAAAGGAAAGAAAAAGATGGTGGGACATCAAACAAGTAGATCATTCACAATACTAGGGGTCCCACCACCCATTTCAAATAAGGACACAGAGATAGAAAGAAGAAGAAAAGAAGATGAGGACCTTGCAAGAGAATTAGAAAAGGCTGAAATTGAAGCTTCCATTGTAGAAAAGAGAAGAAAGATCTAGTTCTTGAAGGCTTCATCAGCTAATGCTCTTGGTCCATCTGCTACTAAACTAGATATGCCATCTATGACTACTACTATTCCACTTAGTAATGCTACTAGTTCAATTCCTTCTTCATCTGCTAGGATAGGTGCTGATCCTAGACAATAGTCAAATGCACAAATAGATGGAAATGTAAATGCAAATGTTGATCCTAGGGTTAACACTAGTTCAAGTTTTCAAAGAAGACCTATGCAATTAGAAGGCTATAGGAAAATTAGTTTTGATGGAATTCCTGGCTACCCAAATGCTTTTCCAAATGATATAAGAGATAAGGTACCTAAGTTTTCTAATAATAATGCTATTAGTTGTGAGGAGCATCTTAGGTTATTTTTTGATATGCTTAATGATTATGAGGTAGAGCATCAAGATGTAGTCATGAAATTGTTTGTTCAATCTCTAATGGAGGATGCTAGAGATTAGTTTAAGAGACTTCCTAATAAATGTATTGATAATTGGGATTCCTTTGAGAGATGTTTTAAAGAATAGTATATTGATAGGCCTAATGCCATTTTCATGTTGAATGACTTCAATACCATAAGAAAAAATTAGAATGAGTCTGCAGCAGAATTCAACATGAGATTTCAAAAGGGTATGCATAAATTGTTCCAAGTTATGCGGTTAGATGACAATGTTTGTCTAACCACATACTTCAATGCATTTGATGGAAAGATGGGATACTTGTTGAGGGACAGAGAACTGAGAACTCTTAGAGATGCTTTTAGGATTGCTATCAATATTGAAAACAATATGAAGAT
The DNA here is from genome assembly GCA_027943335.1 of Chamaecyparis obtusa. Lineage (NCBI taxonomy): Eukaryota > Viridiplantae > Streptophyta > Pinopsida > Cupressales > Cupressaceae > Chamaecyparis > Chamaecyparis obtusa. Next base: position 198,630 of record BSBK01010508.1, read on the forward strand.
ATCAGGAAAGTTGGGTGGGAAGAGAGATGACCCTAAGTTGTTTGGGGACAAGAAATACAAAAAAGAAAATGATAGGAATGTTGGAACTAGGAGGCAAGAAGAAGATAAATTGGATAAGGTGCTCAATGCATTGAAAGATTTGAAGGAACCTGCAAATAGGAACATCAGTGCTCCTACCAATGAAAGGCCTCAGTTCAACAACAATTTCAATAAGCAGAATAGATTGCAGAACTACCCCTACAACACCCAATGGAAGGATGACAAACCTATTGTCCCTGCTGCAAGAGGAAACAATGACAGAGGTGTCCTTGACCCTCTACAAAAATCTTCAATAAATGTCATGGAGGACATACCTTGGTGTGTTGCACGCCAGTCCCATCATTCTGCAGAGCATTGTGTGGTTGCACATTCTATGGCTGCAAATCAAGATTGTGGCAATGAGGAGATAGATCAAGAAGAAGATCAAGATGATGTTGGATACAACATGGCTACTTCATATCTAGGATATGAAGATGATTCTAATTTTGATGAAGAGGCAGATGTAGATGTGAAGAGATACAATTAGGCCCTTTTTCATCAAGAGGTTTTTTCTGATGGTGAAGATATTGATAAGAAGACATGTAACATGAACTCTTCTTCTGAGCTAGTAAATTTAAGAACACCTTCTAGAGAAGAGATGGATAGGATTACTACAGAAATGATCACCCAAGTGCAAACCAAAGGCATGGTGGCAAGGAATACAAATGAGAAAGCTACAAGAATGTTTATAAAGAGTACCAACTCCAAAGAGCCTGATGAGAACAAATCAAAGAGTGATCACATGGTGAAATTCAAGAATGTAAAAGGTAAGAATTGTGAGCCTAGGGGAGTTGGAGTTGAAAAATTTTCTAATGAGATTGAGAAGCCAGTTAACACAATGGCTAAGATTGAAAAGATGAGGGTGGCCAATGCACCTAATGTATTAGATAAGAAAAAGGATACTAAGGTAGTGCAGATTGAGATTCCTTCTTCTGCTCTAGTTGATATGTTATCTGTATTGTCCCAAATTAAAGTTAAGGTTCCATTGTCAGAATTGTTGAGGATCCCTGAACACAAAGATAGAGCTATTCCATGGGTGGATAATGTTCATAACAATGATGTTGCATGCAATGGATCTCAGGATAAAGCTTTGAAAGGTGTTGCTACTCAGGGAATTGTATCTCAAATTCCTCTTATATATTTGGACAGTTCTGTCAATGCTAGCCTTGAAAACATTGATCCATTCTTTTGAAGTGTTCTTGTGAATGGAATGAAGTTGAGAAATTGTATGATTGATAGTGGTGCCTCCAACACTATCATGCCTTTCAAAATCATGGAGAAGTTGGTCCTTAAAGTTGATATAGTTCAAGGAAGATGTTGTGCAATGGATCAGAGGGAGGTACCGGTCATTGGGACTATCAATGCAATGCCATATAGGCTAGCAGCATATCCAGAGAAAGAGTTAACAATGAGTGTTTTGGGGGTGGACATCCCTCCTCATTATGGGATGCTACTATCTAGAAGATGGAGTGCTGCCATGGGCGGAAGTCTACAGTGTGATCTGTTCTATGCCACTTTCAAGATTGATGATCACTTTGTCAAGATTGATCGAGAGCCGAGAGTATGCCACATGATTGAAAGGAATATTGACAATGAAACTACATGTTTTGTGGATACTGATATTAATGCTTTTAGGGTAGAGATCCCTAAACTTGAGAAGGAAACTATTTTGTCACCTATCTCTGTTGAGGTAAGTGTTAATTCTGTGAAGGGTGATTTGTGGGTAATGTACTTTGATGGTGCAAATTGCAAAGATGGAGTAGGAGCAGGTATTTTACTTATTTCTCCTGATGGAAACACCTATAAATTTTCTTTCACATTAAATTTCTTTTGTACCAACAATATAGCAGAATATGAGGCATTGTTGTTAGGACTGAGGTTGGCACAAAAACATGGTATTAAGTGTTTGAGTTTTGTTGGTGATTCTGAGTTGGTGGCGTCCCAAGTCAGGTCAATTTATGCTTCCAAGAACAAGAGGTTGAAACAATATAGGAATGCAGTTTTGGATTTGATTGAACATTTTGATGCTTTCAATATTGAGTGGAAGGATAGGAGTAACAATAAGATGGCTGACTTGTTAGCCAATATTGCAATCAATCCACTGATATTACCTTTTTTGGTGTCTCTAAAGTTGAAATTTAGGCTAGGCCTAGTATGATGATAATGATACCTTGAAGTTTATGAGTTGTGAAGATCAGTATCATGGTCATGAATTTGATTGTTCAGCCTTGGTTGAGTCTATAGAAGGAAAAGAGGTTGTCTTGGACAATGAGGTCATTCAACTTATAACTAACAAGGTGCCCAAGGGGCTTGTTGTTTTGGAGACTATCTTTGATAACCAGGATAGAGTTCAAAAGAATATCAAAAGAGAAGATCATGCTGATCTAGAGGAGATAAATCTTGGAACACATGAAGCACCTAAGAAGGTACACATTGGTAGATATATATCTCAAAAGGTAAAGAAATCTTTGATTGAATTATTAAGAAAATTCAGGCATGTTTTTGCATGGTCATATGATGACCTAAAGGTTTATAGAGAGGATTTATTTCAATATATTATTCCATTGAAAGAAGATGCTAAACCTTTCCGGCAAAAATAAAGGCCTATTAATCCTACTTTGGCACCCAAGGTGAAAGAAGAGTTGATGAAGCTGAAAGATGCTAGAATTATCAAACCTATAAGGCACTCTTCTTGGGTGTCAAACCTTGTTCCTATGAGAAAAAAGAATGGTGACATCAGGCTTTGTGTGGACTTCAGGAAATTGAACATCAACTCATTAAAGGATAACTATTGTCTGCCCAATATGGAAGCTATGTTGCAAAGAGTAACCAGATCTGAATTGATGTCTATGATGGATGGTTTATTTGGTTGTAATCAGGTAATTATCAAGGAATCAGAGCAATTCAAGACAACTTTCACAACACCTTGGGGGAGATATGTTTATGTGAGAATGCCTTTTGGTCTCACAAATGTTGGTGCTACTTTTCAAAGGGCAATGGATGTTGCCTTTTCAGATTTCATAAATGATTTCCTTGTTGTATATCAAGATGATTTAACTGCCTATTCCAAGAAGGAAGATGATCACTATACTCATTTAGAAAAAATATTTGTGAGGGCCTTGGAATTTGGCATTTCATTAAACCCAAGGAAATGTTCTTTTGGTGTCATTGAAGGTAAGTTGCTTGGCCACTTAGTTGGGAAGCAAGGAGTGAGAATTGACCCTAAGAGGGTAGTAGCCATTGATAAAATTTAGAGACCAAAGAATGTTAAAGGGATTCAGTCCTTCTTTGGTCAGGTCAATTTCTTAAGGAGGTTTGTGACAAATTTTGTAGAGGTTACTAGACCTATTTATAAAATGTTGAAGAAGGGATCTATAATCAATTGGAAGGGTGAGCCTGATGAAGCTTTCAAAAATATCAAGTAGGCTATCAAAGATGCACCAGTGCTTAAGGCATCTGATTATAGTATCCCAATGCACATCTTTTCACACTATTGCTACAGTTTTGTTACAAAAGAATAAGGATGGTTTTGAGCAACCTATTGCATTTTTTAGTAAATCTTTGCAGGCTGCTGAATTGAAGTATGACATAAATGAGAAACAAGCATATGCACTTGTGAAGGTAGTCAAGGCTTTTAGGTGTTACTTGATGGGGGTAGTTGTGATTGCTTTTGTGCCAAGTGTAGCTGTGAAGGATATTTTCTCATAGCAAGAGGTGTCTGGAAGAAGATGTAGATGGATCAATAGGATCCAAGAATTCAATGTTGACATCCAAATTACTAAATTGGTTAGAGGACAAGGATTGGCAAAACTGATGGATCAATCCAATATTGAAGCAAATTAGATAAATCATTTTGAAATTGATTATACATGTGATATGGATGATTGTATCTGGTATCAAGATATTATCTATTATCTAAGAAACATGTGATGTCTAGATAACATGAATGATAATCAGAAGAGGACATTAAAATTACAGGCCATCAAGTATGTAATTGTGAAATGTAAATTATATAAAAAGAATTTATATTGCATACTATTGAAATGTGTAGATGAAGATCAGGCTAACAAGTTGTTGAAAGAAATACATGAGGGAGTTTGTGGTGGACATTATATGGGTAAAACAACTGTTCATAAAATCTTGAGAGTAGGATTCTGGTGGCCCACAATCTTCAAGGATGCATAATAGTTGGTAAGGAGGTGTGATGCTTGTCAAAGATTCTTTGGTAAGCTTAAATTTTTAGGTAATGTGCCATTAAAACCAGTGGAAGTGTAGTCTCCTTTCCAGCAATGGGGAATTGACTTCATAGGGGAGATACCAAACAAGTCTAGTGGAGGACACTCATGGATCTTAGTTGCCACTAATTACTTTACAAAGTGGGTAGAGGCTATACCTACAAGAAATGCAACTAGTAAGGTGGTAATTGATTTTCTATTGAATAATATTTTTACAAGGTTTGGTTTCCCTAAAAGAATAGTAAGTGATAATGCCATGTGCTTTAGGTCTAATGAATACAAGGAATTCTACAAAGGTTTAGGAATTCAGGTTTCTAATTCCTCACCTTATCATCCACAAGGAAATGGTCAGGCAAAATCTACTAATAAGAGTTTGATTAAAATTATAAAGAGAATTATTGAAAAGAGTAAGAGGGCATGGAATTCAAAGCTGCTATTAGCTCTATGGGCTGATAGGGTAATTATAAAGAGGGCAATTGGTTGCACACCATTTGACCTAGTATATGGAATACATGAAAGAATGCCTTAGAATAACTTATTGGAAATGTATAAATTTGTTCAATTATATGATGATGACATAGATGATGAGATGCAATTAAGGATTGAGGACCTCATTAGACTAGAGGAGACCAGAAGAGAATTAGTTGCAAGAAATGCCAGATTGCAGTTGTAGGTTAAAAATTTATATGACAAAAAGACTGTTGACAGGAAGTTTGAGCCTAGTGATTTGGTGTTAGTTTGGAATGCTAGATTGGAGGATAAAGGAAAACATGGTAAGTTTGATCCCATCTGGCTAGGGCCATATCTGATTCATGAGAAATGGGGCCAAGATTCATATATTGTTAAGGAATTAAATGGTGAAGTTCAGGAATTGCCAATTCATGGACAATTCTTTAAGAAATACTTCAATTGAAGGTATCTTATTTTCCATGAACAGTAGTTAGGTCTATATAAATTGTAAATTCTATAAATAAGTTGCCTGCCCCTGCCCTATTTTGTCCTAGTCTCTAGGGTTTTGGTCCTGTTTCTCTCTATTGTCAATCTTTTCTAGTGGGATGGTCTGATTTAAACCAGTGATTCTAGATCCTTGCTATGCCTACAGGAGGCATACATCCCCAGACAGAGCCACTGTTAGCACATGAAAAAAAATTTATGGCTTGATTTTCTTTCCCTTGGTCTCTGTATCATTTTTCATTTCTTTGACTAAAGCCCTAAGCAAAATATTCAAAAAACTAGTCGTTACATTTAAAACCCTTTGTTTTACCCTGGCCCTGTTCTAATTTTAAGTTACCTTTATTTCGGCCACTTAAAGTTCTAATTCACATGTGCTAATTTTTTATCCCTTTTTCACATGATCACATGAACCTTTTTCATGTTATGTGATCATGTGACTAAGGTTTTATGTCAGCCCCCTTTAATAATTCCCTAGGTCAGTTGGCTTTCTTTTTCCTAAGTTCTGCGCCTTGACTTTCCTAATGTTCTAGCTTAATATTTTATGGGCCCGATCTTCTGACAACATCTCCATCTAACAGTTAGCATAAGTTCTCATAGACTTTGTCAAAAGCTTGGGATCTTATGCCAATCATTCATCTTTCTTGATGATGCAACATTTCAAAGAAGTGGGACCTTCCAATAGGTGTGCATGATTGACAGTCTCTCATTGGTCCACCTATTTATGATTTGGTAGTTGTCACTGGATCCTGGGTTTCCGGTGTGTCAGAGGGTCCTGACATGTGTAGAGGATCAATGGTGGGTGTATCTTTTCAAGGGGTGTGTTAGATGTATGAGATTATGAGACGACCGTTGATTCTTCTGTGTGACATAACCTTTTCTTTCGGTGGGTCCACTGCTATGTATTCTTAGTTGGCAAACTGTCATTGGTCTAGGTGTGCTCAGGTGGACTTTTTAGTGGGTCCACTGGCCTAAGGGGAGTTAATATGCCATAGGATCTAATGGTTGTCATGATACCATTGATTAGAGTTGCACAATGGATAGGTCAGTGGTGTAGCGACAACCATCGATCTTCACTAAAGGGGAAAGCTCTACGGTGGGTCCTTTGTTACTGATGACTGAGTGATTGTGGTGAATGATGTAGTGACATGTGGCAGGTTTTTAGGTGGGCCTAGGGTTATCAAAGGTCTTAGCAGTTCAGACAAAAGTGTTTAGCGATTCTGATAGATTTCAATGGGTTTTCTCATTCGCAAAGTAAGATGGTTGTTCTCTAAATGTTTTAGCGGTTCAGCAAACAAGCGTTCACATAATCGCTAAAATTTTTGGTGGTATTATAAATTGTTTCACGAACTAGTGGAAATCTTCAGTCGCTAGTTTGCTAGATGTGGGACCGAGGTTAAATGTTTTCCTTTGGTCGCCAGGTCGCAGAGTTAAAGATGGGTTAAGGTTTTCTTTTCACGAACGAGAAAAAACTTTGTTGCATAGTCACTAGGAGTTAACCAGGTGTATCTAGTTGAGTTAAAGACTTAAAGACCATGAAATAGAAGGATCTAATGGCCATGACTTAAAGTTGATCTGATTTCAAATTTTGACAGCCAGTTTACTGCAAGTGCCATAAAGTGACCGTTTCATTTCAAATTTGAATTTGCAGAGGGTTTCTAGCGACCAGGACTAAAATTCAATGCAGAAGTGACTGGAGCTGGTAGGAGATGATCTGTTTTCCATTGCAATGTGGTCCAGGGTGTGCCATGTTCATCTGCAAGGGTTTGTACCATGTTTTTTGTGCTTGAGGTGTGTTTGTAGGTGGCCAAACAGGTTGACAATTTGGCATTTCCATGATTTTCAGTACTTTCTTAGAGATCTATCATAAGTGAAAATCTTTCCCAAGCATGGCCGATTGGTTTTCATCCCCTGCATTTAAAATTGTGACCATTTCTAGTTGGTCGGGTGGTTGAAACCCTAACCCTATTCACTCGAAGCTTGATGCATCTTCTTTGAGCATTCCAAGGTGAGTAGTGGTGGTATATATTGTAAAATTCTTGATTTTGTAAGGGTTGTTGTTGATGGTATTATACTGAGTAAGGAGAGCCTGGATTTTGGGTCTGTTTCTTTGGCATTTTTCTATTTGATAATGTATTGATTCTGCAAGTCTTAATGAGAATATAGTTGAATTCCAATCTCATAGTGGTGTATGTATTTTTGTTTTATTCTTGAGCTCATATATGTTAACTTCACAAAGTGGGTTAGTATATGGTAAACAAAGAGTATTTTGAGATTATCTTTGAGTTCCTAACAAAGTTAGGATTAAAGTCTTTTAGGTAGTCTCAGTGAGTTCATGGCTTGATAAGAATTTGATGTCCTGATATGTGAGTGAGAGGGATAATAAGAAAAACACTTATCTTGAATTCAATTGTGTTTGAGTTAAGGTCTTTAGTTGATGTATACTATTAGGTGACTCTATGCCCTGGTTAAGGCACTGATCCTTTCTCTAGAGGCAGTCCATCATCATCAATCACACACACATTCAAATGATAAAATCTTCAATCAATTAGTAAGGGGTATAGTTGTATATTATTTTATGATTCCTTTGGAGAAGTGAATCAAGGGTATGCCCACCTGAGCATTAAGGCTCAAAGTGTAGGAGGATCTCATTGTTGATCCTTGTTAATTGGCCCTCTTCTTTGTAGACTTTGGAGTGGTGATAGAGTCAAAGTAATATTAAAATTATCCATCAAAGTATAAATCTACAAGTTGAAGATCAAAGGGAACTCCCAAAAAACCCCTTATGATCTATCAACTTCTCTGGAGAGAGAATGTATCGATCAAAAGTTGAAGACACACAGATCTAGTGGAACGTGAGACTCCTTCAGTATCCTCCCTACCTATAAGGGTTCCTTCATTGAGAAGAGTTTCACTCGAAAATCACTACCTCAAGAGACACAAATAGTGTTCATAGGGCCTATTTGCTATGTGTAACAAAGATGCTGAAAAGCAAATCTATATTTTTTTTTATAGCCCAAATGAAATATGTGATATGAAAGTAGTAAAGGTGACACAAGCTTGACATGCAAGATGTTCTTTTTAATCCAAATTGAAATGTTATCAGCTAAGAAGGTTACCTAAATTCCTCACAACACGCTTAGTAGATTCTTACCTGCTTTTAGCAATTCTTGCACTTTCCCAAATCCAAATCAATGAAAAACCAGTAAAAAATAGGGAATTTCAATTGTTAAGATTAGCCATTAGTCAAAATCTGAAAACCAAATCTGACAAACTACCTTGAAAAATGAAACAATAATGAAAACTTGGTGCCAAAACTCATACGACACTGGGTCTGCTTCTAGACGACAGTCCCAAAACTCATACGACACTGGGTGTATGATGATACGATAGTTGAACTTCCAAATGACAGTGTGTACAGTCTGGCATGATTCTTAATCTAGTAGACTATTGTACGCGAGTGGGTATAGTCTGAGACAACTTTTGTCAGAAACTCCTATAAAAATTGTATGGAAATAATTTAAAAATCATAGTTTTGGCTCATAAATCGAGAAGAAAAGATAGAAATTGATAGAATTGAATTGGAAACCCCTATCAGGGCCCCATGGTGGGCGCCAGAAATGTGTGTGTGAATTTTGTACCTGATCTGTAGACACAACACTTTAGTAAAACATTAGAGGTTAGCAAAAATGAAAGTTGCAATGAATTGAAAGCTAAACTAACTAGGTGATTTACTGCCTTCTAATAGGTGCGAGTATGATGTTCTCAAATTATATCGAGATTAGTGACCTTGACGAAACATAAACGAAGGATTTGAATGCAAAATCTAGATATGGAATGTATGCAAATTAATCTTTTTAAAAAAAAAATTTCTATGCACTTATGAATGAAAAATCTAATATGAATCTATGCTAATAATGATATGGAAAGTTGATATGCAAACTGAGCTAAGAAATCATATGAAAACAAAAGTGATCTCACAAAATGTGGTTGATTCGCAAAGAAGCTTTGATTCTCCAGATAGCAATTTGCCAGCATAAGTTTGCACAATTATGAGATGATTTGAGATGAGCTGAAGCCTTAATTTATAAAAATCTAGGGCTTTGAGGATGCATGGGAAAAAAGCCATAACTCACTCAAATAACTCAGGTTGATTTTTGAGTTATTTTTAAATAAAAGATAATTAACTCACAAAAACATGCAAAAGCGGTGTTTAACTAAAAATAGAGTTTAACTTTAATTGATAATTGATAGTTGTCTGCTTTTGTGATTGTGCATGTTTTATTTATGAATTAATTTAATAATAAAGTGATTTATTTCCAGCTTAACTGATTTTAAAATTAAAACAATTGATTTATGGGTTAATCAATTATTTTTCAAACTTTTATTACAAAAAAATATTATTAAATATGACAACTTACTATAATTAATTAAATAAGAATTTAATCAATTATTCATAGGATTTTGGATTTATTGTCAAAATTAAATAATACAATTTAGGAATAAATAGAATTAACTTCAATTAAATAATTAAGTGGCAGTATTAAATCTAATCAATTAAATATTGAGAATAGTCAATTAATCAAACTTTGGATAAATTGGATTTATTGCCAAATAATCATTAAATCAAAGATAATTAGGATAATTAGGAATATTCCCCGATGTAGAATTTATGATAATCAATTAGGATTTGATGATGTTTAGATGTGCCTTAGGTTAGGACTTTGATGTCGACTTCATTCGATGTGTCGATATAGGAGGTTAATGAACCTATAGCTCATTTTTGGGTTATTACAAGTACCTCTTCCATCATCCTTCAAGTTCGTATACCTTGAATCCAATCCATCTAAAAGTTATATCAAAAACCCAGAGACTAACTCTGTTAATTCTCACTATCACAGTCCAGTGACCAGTCTTTACCAAAACAACTCTAACTCTCTTAATATGAAACACTTAATGACGCGATCATAGATATAAGATCACAATATCCACCTGAACTCCCAACTAGCTTTGCAACATCTGAAACATCCATAAAGTGTTCATACACTGTGATTACCAGTCTGGTTCCTTCATAGAATCATATGTTGACATCAACGAAAAAACACAAATGACAACAATATGAGTGCCCAGTCAGTAATGTAGTGATTAAACATATTACGTCTCAATCACCACCCATGCATTAGCAATATATCCAACATGAATAAGTTGAATCAAAGACATATGAAGTGGGTTGAATCATATAGAAATGGATTTTCAAATAGGATTAGAAATGCATTAAGAAGAGGAAGAATTTTATTGACTAAGATGAGAGTTGAGGTAATTGGCTTTGATGATTTGACAATTTTGTATGAAACTAACCTTAATTTTGTAGAACCTTGGAAAGCATGTAAGGAACCAATCATAGATACTCATAGTAAGTGGGTTGATTACTTCATTGAAGATAGTATATTGTTTAAAGGCATTCAATAATGTATACCAAGGGGATCAATGAGGGAAAACCTATCCAAGGAGAAACATATATAGTGTAGGAGTTGCAGGACATTTTGGCATTGATAAAATTAAGAGTGAGTATGATTAAGGATAAATACTTTTGGCCTTAGTTGTATAATGATGTTTAGAAATTTGTTAGAAGTTGCAAATCTTTTCAAGTTTCTAAGGGAGTGAGTTAGAATACTGGGTTATACACACCTTTACCTATTCCTAGTAGACCTTGGGAAGACATTAGCATGGATTTTGTTCTTGTTAAGTACCAGAGAAACACATAGGTAATAATTCTATATTTATTGTGGTAGATAGATTTTCAAAGATGTCACAGTTCATTCCTTGTAAGAAAACATCATATTTTGTTCATATGGCTGATCTACTCTTTAGAGAAGTTGTGAGATTGCATGGGTTTCCTAAAACTATTGTTTTTGATTGGAATAGTAAGTTTGTGGGATATTTTTGGAAGACACTTTGGAAGAAGATAGGTATAGATTTGAAGTTTAGTTATACATTTCATCCACAAACTGATGGAAAAATTGAATTTGTGAATAAGAGTTTGGATAATTTGTTAAGATGTATTGTTGGAGATAAATATAGTAATTAGGATTTGGTTTTGGCACAAGTAGAGTTTGCATATAATAATTCAGTGAACTAGAGTACAGGTAAAACACCCTTTGAAATTTTTACTGGCATCCATCCTAAAGGAATATTATATTTGAAGGATCTTGGCCTAGAAGAGAAGAGAAGTACTAAAGAAGACATATATGCTAAATTCATGAAGACTTTGCACAATGAGGTGAAGTATAATCTAGAACATAGTAATCATAAATATAGGGATAGAACTAACCAATCTAGGAGACTTAGGAATTTTAAAGTTGGTGATAAAGTTATGATTCATTTGAAGAGGCACAAATTTCCTATTGGAACCTATAGTAAGAAGAAGATGAAGAAGTTTGACAATGCTAATTATTTTAAGGTTGAGTCATCGATTGACATAGATATATCACCTATATTCAACATAGTAGATTTTTATGAATACCATGAGTTAGATAATGAGATAGATATGAAGTAGGAGTATCCTAGGAAGAAGAAAAAGGAAATTGAGGAGATCTTGGATAGAAAAATTAGGAGGAGCAAAAGGGAAAAGGATTACATGGAGTACTTGGTTAAGTGGAAGAACAAACCGATTGATGATGCTACTTGGATTTCCCAATCTAAATTGGATTGTTTGGATTCTTCTTAGGTTGTACAATAGCTCTGATTCAAAGATTTAATTTTATTAACCTCACCTGTGTCTAATGTAGGATCATCTTGGGCTTGAATAGCAATCTTGCATCAACCAAAATTAGTTGTTTGTTTTTTTTTTCTTCTTTACTGGTTGGAGAGATTATGCTAACCGATCGTCATTTTTTTATGATAGCATTTGTGATCATAAATTCTTATTCCAAACCCATCTTGAATCATCTTCCTATGACCACACCTCCTTTTCTATCCTTGGATAATGTGTTTTTTTCTTTCTTGGACATATTTAGAGATTTGATGTGTGGTCATTAGTCTTTGGTTTTTTACCATTGCGATTGTAGTGTGTGGTTTGTTGGATTCTCATGGATCATTTATTATTATCACACATATTTTTGTTTCCTTCCTTGGATTTTGGATTCATTTTGGTCGGACTTATTTTTTTTACACATTTCCTTCTTTGGGAATGCAATTCTCTCTTGGCCAACCTATAGAGGTGCTTCCTATATGTAATAATTGGGTGTATCTTGAGTAGTAGTAGTAGTAGTGATAGTAGTGGTTGGTTCATGGAAACTAAAACTAAGACTTTGATAGATCATAATTAGTATTTGAGTTTCATTTCATTGTATATGGCCATAACTAGGAAGGCTTGATAGCTTGGCATGTATGTTGTTTGATCTCTGAATAAATATATATCGGATTGTGCATTCTCTCTCCACTTTATGTTGTTGCTTCCCGTGTTAGTCTTGGCCATGAGTTTGGACATATCCTTTGGGGATTATCCCTCCTTGGCACTATACGAGTCCTTTGTGTCCTTTCACTAGTACATTTAAATTGGTTTTCCTACCAAAATTTTTGACCATGAAATAAAAAAGTTTTGGTTGGTCAGATTATAGAAGGAAAACTTTCATTTTTTTTTAATCCATGCCCATGTTCATCAAAAGTTTGACCAATACTATGTAGGTTGAACTTTTGACGACCATGGGCAAAACTTTAAAAAAAGAAGATTTCATTTCATTATTACCATGACAAATTTTTTCAAGGTTGCAGCGTGTGAAACCTCATTGAAACTGTGTATTGGAAGCTCATTGAGGTAACCTTCACTTTGGAGGGTAGATTTGGCACTGTAGATTCAACACTGAGGTAACGTGATTTTGTTTTCTCGACTCTTGTGAGAATTTAAATGCATCTATTTATTATTACAAGTTTTAAAAAGTTTGAAGCCAATTTATTCCCCAAAAATGTCGTCTGGTGCATATTTTATTGTTTTGCTAGGATTGGGATTAGCTGGGATACTGTTGGCAGTGCAAAGAAGACCAAACCTTTATCGGGGAGTTGGTCAAAGTCATGGATTGCTTATCCATTATACAGATTGTTTGCACTGGGGTTTGAACACTATCTGATTGAGATTGTGACTGCAATGTAGTTTGATGCATATTGGAATGTTTGATACAATCATCAAATATTCAACTAATGAATGAAGTTTGCTGGCCCTTTAAATTACCTAAAAATGCCCAATTCCAAAGCTCCAACTTGACCACAAGTAGGGAGTATGCTAGAAAAGATTGAGGAGTTTGGCTTTATATCCACCAATTACATTTGCTTAAAATTTTCTAATGCCTTTTCAACAAACCCATTTTGAACATATCCCCCAATCATGGCAGTCCATGAAACGACATCTCTTTGAGGCAATCTGTCAAACAATTTACATGCCTTGTCTATGTTTCCACATTTAACATACATGTCTACTAAGGCACTGACAACTAAAACATTTGATAAAAGTCCCCCCTCCATTATGCTTTGATGGATATCAATGCCTTGTTCCAAAGCTCCCATTTTGTCACAGGCTGGAAGGATGTTTACAAAGGTTGTGGAATTTGGCTTTACACCTGCCAGTTGCATTTTTTTAAAATTTTCCAGAGCCTTTTCCACAAATCCATTTAGTTCATAGCCTACAATCATTGTAGTCCATGAGACCACATTTCTTTGAGGCATTTTGTCAAATAGTTGATGTACCTTGTTTATCCTTCCACATTTTGCACACATGTCTACTAGGGAGCTTGCAACTATAACATCTGACAAATATCCCTCTTCCATTATCTTTTGATGAATGTCCATACCCTATTTGAAAGCTCCCATTTTGATAGAGATTGGAAGGATGCTGGCAAGGGTTGTGGCATTTGGATTTACACTTGCCAACTGCATTTGTTTGAAATCCTCTAAAGCATTTTCAACATATCCATTTTGTGCATATCTTCCAATCATTACAGTCAAAGAAACCACATTTCTTTGAGTTATTTTTTCAAATAGTTTATGTGCCTTGTCCATGCTTCCACATTTTGCATACATGTCTCCTAGGGCACTTGCAACTACAACATCCAACAAACCCCCCTTTCCATTATCCTTCATTTCTCCCAAATGGAACACTGAAAGACTCTACAAATTGGTGGAAAGGGAGTTTGGAGGATGTACATTAGGATCATCATAGTAATGATATGGGAAGATGTAGTTGGGAGGAGTTTGCAATGATGAAAAGCCAGGCATCCAAAATGTGACTAGCTTAGTTTTTGGGTACAATCCCCATAACTCAATGCTAGGATGGTTTTAAAACCCAAAACTTGGAATATAGGCCATTGGTAGGTGCCATAACAATTTCCAAACCTTTTCCTATAGAAACTCTCCATTCTATTGGGTGTTCCTTTGTTAGGCGCTATAATTAGGCCTCTGAGATTCTTGTAGTTGGGAGGCCTAGAGAATGATCTAGGCTTTGATATTTTTGGAGGACGACTGCCTCAAGGAGAGTGTAAAAGAATCCTAATAACACTTGGGGATTCTATGGTAAAACTTGGTGTTAGATGTAGAAAGCCAGGTTTGCAGGCCCAGGAAGCACTTTGTAGTAAAGTGACAACCATGCCTTGAAAGGTTGATAGATTGGTCTAAGGGGTTGGTTAGGCCATTGTAAGGTCACTTAGGTTGGGTACAGTAGTTAATAAACAAATAAGAAAAATGAATAATAAAATATAATCTAGCTATGATTGAAAGTGGAGAAATGGTTTATAATGTGAAATTGAAGCCTATATATATTTTAACCTCTTGATAGAAATGTTGAATCAAATGTGCAACCTTTGGCATTTTCAAGATCTGTTTATACACTAAAAATTTAAGCCCATATATATTTTAACCTCTTTCTACTTAATGCATGTCAATATTCTACATAATGTCACTTCATTCTTGACTAGTCTCTATTCTCCTTGTTTGACATTAGTAACTTCCCTCCTACAAGTGTCCAACAATTGATTTATTTGTTGTCATGCACTTTCCACTAATAGATACAACAATATATTTTGAAATAGCCCAAGAATGAATGCTTCCATTGTTGACTTTGACTGAGCTCTACCCTTTCTTCTCAAAGATGTACACCATATAATATACACTAATTTCTAGGCAATGTCTGAAACTATTGAAGTGGCTATTAACTCTTTCTTGCATTTAACTTCTTTTCTTCTCTGATTGACATACATTAGAACTTCTTATCTTTATCCTTGAAAATAAGAAAACAAAAGGCTTAAACAAATAATTTGAGGCTTTGAATTGTGATGATTGGATTGGATTAAATCATGGAGTTTTGGATTAAAATTTATCATATGAATTTTTTTTATATGTTTTTAACAAATATAACATTAGATTTATTCATTTGCATAGTTCCTAGAGGTTAAGTATCATTTATCTATTAGTTAATTTCTTAATTAACATTTAATTGTTCAATAATCAATCTCACAACTATCATTTATTAAGTTTATGTGAAGTTGTATGCATATCATTTTAATAACTTGGATTAACATTAGGGAAAGTCATGTGGAAACTTAATAATTACTAGCCTAGTTACAAATTCTCCTTTCTACTTTGAAGAGGTGCATACTCCTAAACAGAAGGGATACGTCTTCCATTTCCTATGTTGCTTGCAATATTTTAAACTCTCTGATATGGATTGATTAGAAGACAGTCCACATGATGCACCCTACCACTACTCCATATCAGGGGGATTGGGAAACGATTTAGAATATCAAAAATATTCTACTATGAAGATAAAATACTCCCACATGAATTTCCACCTACACATTTGAAATCTAGCATTTTCATCAAGGGCTATGTAAATCGTTTGTGAATGTTCTAGGTACCTAAAAAGAAGCTATTCTAAAAATACTCAATGTTAACTGATTTCTCAAACAAATACAACTTCAGAATTTTCAAACAGTTCTTGCTCCTATTTTAGAACTTGGGTTTATTATGTGCTCTTTGTTCTTTATGTCTCCAAAAGGATTTGAGATCTGAAATTTCAAAATATAAACACAGGAAATGTAACCAATGAATTTTCAGGACTTAAAAAACCTTTTGGAAACTGATGTTTACAAAACTTAAGATGCTTAAGAGAGTTGTCCAATTACAAGTCCTTTACATGGTTTAGTTTGTATCCCCATATTTATATGAAATGCTAAAGAAAGATATAAAGGTATAGCAAGAAAATCAGCTTTCTTGTTACCTAAAACTCAGATCAGCTAATAGGAAGGGCTTTTTAGAAGATTGTGCAAGAAAATAAATTCCAAAAACACAGAGAAAAAGTAGGGCAGAATCACACCATTATGAAGTCAACACCACAACCTATCTTTGTTGATGTGTCTGGATGGTGAATAAGAACTCTTTCAAGAACTTTCGTTTCATCTTCAAGCCATAATCTATCCCCACTTTTGTAGCTGTCATAATTACCAAAGTTGATGTTAGGAAAAATGTGTAGAAACATGAAAAGAAAACATGTTAGCAATTCCATCATTTTCCTGTTGTTTGGGATAGTCACCATAGAATTATTTGGACTATCTCTCCTCTTGCCTTGTAAGGTTAAAATGAGCTTTTTTTCTTCCCTCCATGAATAGACCCTTACCATCTTGCACTTGTGCAATGATAGAACACCAATGTGTGCACATAACTATATCTTCTTCAATCACACTACTCTTCCAATTTTCCATCTTTTGTTCACTGTCATAATCATCAGTTTTTAGAACCATTATTGATGCTCCAATCTTCTAATCCTCTTTCATAAACCTCTTCCTTGTGTGACTCTTCAAATCAGCATACTCTTTCTTTCCAAAACAGATAACCCTTATCTCATATGAAGAATTCTTTTTGCAAATGCTTTAGAATAAACTTGTTACCATCCTTATGAACAAGTATTCTTGTACCCATCATATTTTCCTTCTTAGGGACTACCAAGGTCTTCCTAAGAGGATGTGACAACATGTCATTGGTACTATATCACACAAAAATTTCTCCTTGTACTCACCAATAGAAAAATCTAAATAATCTTGTTCCCTACTCACAAGAATTTTCTCATCACTCATTCATGAGGCTATATACGGTCTATCATGTGCAAATTTCTTCAAATGCAACTTCAAAACAAGATTGTTGATTGCAAAAACCCTGTACAGGACACTCAAGAACAACTTGTGTTCTCTGCCTTAAAACTTCATGAAAAAATGAAATAAATACAAGGAAATGATAATAAATCAATATACCATCATGCATATAGAGAGTGAAGCAATTATGCTCGGTCTCAGCTTTGCCCAACTTGAAAGGTGCTCTGGCATATCAATATTTCTTTTTGAAATGTAGTAATCTAGACAACACATTTATCTCTATAATAAAATGTCATTCAATTTAACATTTAGCATGTTAGTTTTTATTTGCTGATTTCTTCAGATCAGGCCTATACATTCCAAGAATTTCTCTTCTTGCAACCATTGTGTTGAGAAATTTGATCACCACTACCCATGGATTTCTAATTGTGTTGGCAAGGTGAGGTTCAGGTATAGTACAAAAGTTGCTAACTAGATATTTTGTCATTATCCTCACAATCTTTTATCATTATGAGAGTTAATCTACTTGTAGACTTACCCAGGATATTAGAGAACATAACTTAGAAAGTACTTGAACTCAATGTAATCTTTATGTTGTACAATACTAAAAAAATCTCACCCTACCAAAAGACATCTTCATAAAATCTATGCTACTTAACCATATTCTCATTTCACCATAGCTTACCCCAAACACATTATATAAGATAGGAACTTTTACATTTGTGTCCCTTATTCTATTGGATAGACACCTCATCCATATGAGGGCATCCCTGAGAAAAACAAACAATTCTTTGTAAGAAAGAATGTCACATGATAAACAAATATGACTCAATTGGATTTGCTAGAATTTACTTGATTATTAATGTTGGATTTTATTTTAATACAATTGACATAGAATTTGTAGGTTGCAAACAAGTCATCCTTCTTCCACCAACGAGTCATTCCATTCAAGAAAGACCATGTCTAATGATATCAATGCACAACAAAATAGGGAGACAATTTCTAGACTGTGGTCTAACTTAAAAAGAAAAGGTGATAGAAAATGTTATTGTCCTTGAAAAATTTGTAAGGGCTTAAAGAATCGAAGATATCTAATCAAAACAGATGAGGAACATTGTAGGCAGCATGGTCACACTGAAGGGGGAAATGAATTTCATCCATTGGTATGTATTTTAATAATTTATAAAATACATAAGATATGATTTGATGATGACATCATGGTCATGGTTAATATAAGGTCATCATTTTCATATAGGTCAACCACCCTGGGTTTCATGTTATGGACCATGACAATCTAGAGAATGTGGATTTCCAAATGAGGGAACATGGAGGTGTGAATATAGAAGTAGAAGGTAATGATCCCATGGAAGAAGACCATGATGATGAAGAAGATCACGATGATCAAGATGATGATGATGATGATGATGATGATGATGATGATGATGATGATGATGATGACGACGACGACGACGACGACGATGATGATGATGCTGATGATGATGATGATGATGACGATGATGATGATGATGATGATGATGATGATGATGATGATGATGATGATTATGTTGATGCAGACCTTGATGTACCTATACTTGAGAAGGCACACAAGCCCCTATATGAAGGCTCCCAAACAACTCTTCTTGCAGTTGTATTGTTGTTGGTGAACTTAAAGGTTATGAATGGTTTATCCAACATGGCAATGACACATATGTTAAGGTATGTCATCTTTTTTCATTATTTTAGTGATAATTCCCTTACAATTAACATTGGGTGAATCGTGTAGCAATTAATATTCTTTAAATTAAGAAATTATATTTTTGGTCATAGGTTGATAGGTGAGTGTTTGTTACGACCATCAAACATTCTACCTCGCTCGTACTAAGAATTATCTGCCATTATGAAAGATATTGGAATGGAGTATCAAACAATACATGCATGTCTGAATGATCATATTATATATATAAACAACATGAATTTGCAATAGAATGCCCTGTTTATCATATTAGTAGATATCGATCAGATCAAATAACAAAAATGATGCCTCGCAAGGTTCTTTGGTTTATTCCCATTATTCCACGTCTGCAATGATTATTCAGGTGTAGTAGCTTGGGACAATTTATGGATTACCATGTACACAATAGAAGTCAAGATGACATTATGCGAATGCCTAAGGATGGTTCAAAATTTAAGGAAATAGAGGAAAAATGGCCACACTTTAAAGAAGAACCTCGTAATCTCAAGCTTTCATTGGTAGCGGAAAATGTCAATCTGTTTGGAGAGATGAGATCTACTTACTCAGTGTGGCCTATTTTTGTTATCAACAATAACATTGCTTCTTGGATGTCCCTAAAGAGGGAGCACATAATGTTGGCACTGATTGTTCCAGGTATTTTTTCATTTAATAGTCATCTAAATTAATTTATTATAAATAATCCATCAAAATGGTCATAATAATTATGTAATGTTTTTGTTCATTCAACTAGGTAAGTACTAAGTTAAAGATATCAATGTATATATTGAGCCCCTTATCGACGAGTTGATGGTGTTATGGAATGGGGTCACTGTGTATGACATGTCTAGACCAATAGGACAAAGACAATTTCAATTCCATGCAATGACTATATGGACAATACATGATGCCCCTAGGCTAACACATTTTTGTGGTATGTTCTCTTCTTAACACCTCTTTTTTGGTATGTTATAGTGCTAACAAAAAGTTAACATATTTAATCCAATTATACATGATCTTATAGGTCTTTAGATAAAGGGAAAATTTGCATGTCTAGTTTGTGGTCCAAAGATGAAATCTCATCATTCAAAAAGTTTAGGACAGTAGGTGTTTGATGAGAATAGATGCTTTCTTCGCAGAAATCATAAGTACCAAATTACTGAAAAACATCTTTTCAATGGGAAAGAAGAGACTGCATCAAGGCCACAAAGAATGACACCTCGCCTATGGAAGTTGGCATACAATTAAATAAATCATCGACGTAATGTCATTCCATCTGATGGTTTTTGTTTGAAATTTATATTTTGATATTGTGTTTTGTTTACTGATGATGTAATTGATGCTCGTGAAGGTCATCAAGGCATTAATGACCAAAAATTTATCCTATGCAATTTAGTAGGTTTTTGTACGATGAGAAACTCCCAATCATGCATTTGTTTGATCCTATGCATATTCTAAAGAATGTAATAGAGACATTATAGAAAATCTTGGATGGAAGGTGTGACAAAGACAAAATTGTCAAAATTTGTAGTGACATTGAAGAATCCAACCATGCAATGAAAAATGTCATTTGATCAAATAACAATGGAGACCAGATTGATACAAGTGCCCTTAGTTGCTTATTATCAGAGTAGCAGAGAAATGCTATAAAAGAAGTCATAAAAAAATTCCAAGATAACTATAGTTTTCAAGGTCACTAATATATCATGTAGAAATGACATACATCCTCAACAATTTCAAAATTGATACTATGGAATCTTGGATAATATAATTGAGTGTGACTTTAACTCCTTTAAAGTAGTTCTATTCATCATCAAATGGTACATGCTATGACTGAATCAAAATGATCCAGATAGAACTATTATTCAACATGATAATAGATTTACAATTATTAATACAAGGTTGTTTGAGCTAGTTGGAGATGAGCCCTATGTTCTTCCAAGCCAATGTGAGAAAGTGTTTTACTCAGAGGTTCCACATAAATAGGGTTGGTCATTTTTTGTTAGACATGATCCAAGAGGAAGGCAGATAAAGTATAATGTTATGGAAGAAGATGATATTGAAGATGATGAAGATCAAGATGATGGTGATGATGATGATGATGATGATGATGATGATGATGATGATGATGATGATGATGATGATGATGGTGATGGTGATGATGGTGATGATGATGGCGATGATGGCGATGATGATAGTGGTGATGATGATGATGATGATGATGATGATGATGATGATGATGATGATGATGATGATGATGATGATGATGAGATGGATGAAGAAGATGATCAATGACATGATTAAAATGTACAAGGTGTATATGTGATTTCAATTGTCATGATTACATATTTATTGTGTTCAATTCTAATGATTATAGTATATGTGATTTATAATTACCAATGTATTGCTTATAGTGCTCAATTAATTGCTGCTGATACATGTATATATTGTGTTTGATTATCACCTTTTTTAGAAATAGGAAATTGACTACAGACATCGTCACCCCTTGTGCTGACAATCTTGCATTCCATATATAAGGTAAATTTGTTCATGTCTACCATGTTGCATATTGTTTATGTTGTCTTCTAAGTTATTTGTAGCATGCATATCATGTAATTTTTAGCTAACTTAAGATAAATGATTAACATATGTAGGAAATTTAACCCCTTTGGCATGGATCATGCACAATGACATGGATCAGTAGGTATAAATCAATAAATAGACATAATTTTCTTATATTCTTCTTCTTTATCACTGTGCACGTATGTTATAAATAGACATATTATATAATCATATAATGTATATATAGACAAAGAAGAATCGTATAGACATATAATTATATAATCACTTTCAACTTAGTACATTTTATATCTCCCATGTATAGACAAAGAAGAACCATACATATGGGTCACAACTTTATTATTCTATATATATTATTTAAATATTATCAAAATTCTATTTGAAGTGGGGACATGATAATATCTCATTTGATGGATTACAGGACCCACCAAATAGGTACTTGTCAGATCTATCTACATCGAATGAGGAAAATGAGGGAATGGTAGATGAAAGTTCTACATATAGTACAACTAAAATGGGGAGTGTTATACACTAAGTTTGCACCCTTGTTTCAAGCTCTCGTAGTCTTGATAACCTAGTATAACATGGGAATCATCTCTAGGTTGTGGGACCTATGCTAACTAAGATGAGACCTCTAGGTTCTAGGCTGGTTCCTCTTGGATAATCACCTTAGTTTGCTTCTTGACAGGAAAAGTAAATCTTTTGAGGGAAAGGGATAGAAAGAATGCTTGGAAAGGGAAATTACTGAAAGCAAACTACCTACTAGGTGATACACCAAAATTAGGGTATGAATTGCAACATAGAGGGATAGAATCAATGAAAGGCTTAGGTCTAGTGGGTCACAACTTACTAAATAGGCTTGCATAAGTGTTTCATAGGAGGGATTGAACGTAAGACATAACCTATGACCTACAAGCAGACATTTACTTCTGCAAATTGGTGTAGGATTGAGACAAGACTATTAGGGGGCTGAAGTATACCCATACAAACATCTACATCAGATCAAACACAATAACAAACACAATTATAGAAAGTAAGATGGATCAAGAACCCTAAGTTGTCATTGAAAACATGCATAGACTTCAATTCATTAAGAGATGATCCAAACAATGAAAGGATAGGGACAGAGAGAATGCCACAAATACCTTAAATTTTCTTGAATAATCAATGGGAGATTATGAAGAGTAGAAGACTAGAGGGTAGAGAAGATACCATGGATAGCCTTCTGAGAAAGGATTCTTTCTTTTTACAATTCAAACCTCTGAGCACTAAGGCTCCAAAAATTGACGATATACCTCTCACTGCATGCAAGTAGGAGTCAAAAAATTAACCTAACTAGGGTTACAAAATTTACAACAATATCAAACCCTAAAGGTACACTGATTACCATAATAAAAACTCTGAGAACACTGGAAAAGAGATCAAAACTTCCTTAAGTGCATCCATTCAGTATTGAGCTCACTTGCAAACACATCAACCTCAACTCAACTACCCACCTGCAACTCCACTAAGCCATGAAGGCTCACAATCTGATCTTATTTCCCTGGGTAACAGTACCATTCAAAAGGTGGTGCCAACTCCTTCTAGCTCCCCTTGTCATGAAAATGTGGCAAAGGACCCTACAGACACTGGCCAACAGTCACTTCTATCATCTTCACAACCACAATCATCCTAAGAACTCAATTCCTGAGCTACCCAATGTTGTACATGGCCGAAAGAGCAGAAAAAAGGAAACACCCTAAGAGAGATATTCAAATTTGAATTTACAATAGCTAATTGATCATTTTAAAACATGCCTGTCAATATCTAATGCTTCTCGGTAGATGAACAGCCCAGATCATCCTTGAAATAGTTATAAAACCTTCTTGAAAAGTCAAAATCCACCTTGGTGTACTACAGCCAATGAAAATTTAGCACGTCAGCACACCTATCATTTTCCCCTCGTGACCCACTGAGATTCTCATCGGACAATTGTTGCATGATCTCATAGGGTCAGAAGATTCTATGAGATCATACAACCACCATGGATCATTTCCTTTTTGACACATCCGTAGGCCTTCTGACATGATCCCACTGACACATCTCAGTCATCACCTCACCGGCCAATCAAATGCAAGCACGTCAGAAATCGAGGACCCACTTGACAGAGCTCAGAGATAAAGTAAGATCAATGGCTGTCGCATGATCACATGTTCTGACACAAAAAATTGTGAACATACACCAGCCATTGATCCTCTACAGATGTCAGAGCCTCTGACCGCCTAAAGCAACAGGTCCCACTAATAAGAAATGACTCATTCGCATGTGGACCAATCAGAATATGCCACTTGCGCACACCTGGTAGTGGACCCGCCTATTTGAAGAGTTACATCACAAAGGGGAATCAATGGTCAGTGCATAACCTCATGGCTCTAACAGAATGCATGAGATCATGCACCAACCATTGGATCGAAATGGTGTCATAGGGCCGGGCCCAGGAGACATAAAGGCTGAAAACATTAGAAAAGATTGAGCATTGGGACTTAGGAAAAATTAAAGCGCTAAGCACTAAAGACTTAGGGAAATATTAAAGCATGTGGACCTTTTGAGATGTTAGTGGCTGAAAAAGGTAATGAAAGAATATAATAGGCTAAAGGGATTTTTAGGGTTTCTGCTTATAACGGCTAGTTTTATGAATATTTGACCTACAGACTAGAGAGTTAAAAGGATTGCAGAGGCCAGAGGGTTTGCAATGAAGCCATGAAATTTTTAGGGATGCTTGGTAGGGTTAAAATAGGGACCTAGGGATAGATTTTAGCCAAATTTGTATAGAATAGGAAAAATAGGGTAATATTTTGGTGATTTCTGTTGGATGTCATCCTGCTAGACATGAGAAACCAATGGCCTTGACAATTCATTGGGCATGGGGTCATTCTGAGGAACACAAAATTTTGACAAAGAGACAAAAATGAATCAGAAGGATGAACTTATGCATAAGCACTTCTTGGAAAGTAGGAAACTCACCTAGAAAACAAGGAAAGAAAGCATAAAAACACATATTTACAAGAATTTACAGAGAGGGACTAACCTCAAAATACGGCTTCAAATGGAAACCATTGATTGATATTGGCAGGAAAACTCCTTCAAGATTTGATAGCTGGAAAGCATTGGACCCCTTACACTCTATTATAACAAATGGTCCACCCCAAAATGAATCAAATTTTGTATGCCTACCAGGTCTAGCTCTGAATTCATCCCACTTAAGGACTACATCGCCAATTTTGAAGTTTCTGACCCTGGCTCTCTTATCAAAACTTCTCTTTGTCTGATCTTGATGGAACTCCATATCTTTCATGGATTTGTCTTTGATTTCCTCTAGCTCCATTAACTGAGCATATCTAATCTACAAGGGACCCTCCTCTTCAAATAGGGCATATTGAGTAGCTAAGTCTAGGGCTGGAAATTCTATTAAAATGGACAACTTAGCTTCTCTACCATACACTAGTACATAAGGAGAATTCCCAATAATCTTCTTTGGAGTAATTCTATCTAGCCATAAGGCAGACTTCAGTTTGGTATGCCAATCCCTTTGGTTATCTTGCAAAGTCTTCTTGATTATCCTAATCAAATTCTTGTTTGTTGACTCTGCTAAGCCATTTCCCTAAGGATAGTAATTTGAACTTGTATTCAAATAAATGCCATTCTTGACTGCCCATTCAGAGACTTTGAGGCCTATGAATGCCAATGCATTATCTAAAATTATAGAATCTGGAATGCCAAATCTATGAATTATGTCATCATAAAAACTCAAAACAACATTCTCGTTGGCCTCCTTTAATGCAATTACTTCTATCCACCTAGTGAAATAATCTATTGCAGTCATTATCCACTTGTGTCCTACACTAGATGGAGGATTGATCATGCCAATAAAATATATGCCCCACTTCATGAAAGGTTTCTCTGTTCTGACTGGCTGAAGGGGCAAGGCTACAAGCCTTTCTTTTCTTGCAAACATAGCACATTTGATGCATCCTCTCACATAATCATGACTATCCTTAAAGATAGATGGCCAATAGTATCCAGCCCTCATGATTTTAAAAGCAGTAATCTTAGGAGAAAAGTGACCTCTAGAAGGCCCATCATGAAACTCAAATAGGATGTCTGCTACCTTTTCTGAATCAATGCATCTTAAAAGGATAGCATTATGATCCTTTCTAAAAAGAACTTCATCTATCAGCACAAAAGGAATAGATTGCAATCTATAATATCTTCTTTTTGCTAAATCCAAACCTGTAGGACATTGTCCTATCTTTAAGTAATTGATCATAGTAGGAAACCAGCTTGTTACCTTGGCTTGTTCTTCTGTAGAATGCACCACCAGAGATGCATCAATTTGCTCTGATTTCTTCGAACTTTCATCCCTTGCCAAATGCTCACAAAGACCTCTTCCTCTAACTAGCCTAGTACTTTGAATATCTATGTCATATTCCATCACCTTGGTGATCCAACCACCTCTTTTCTCATTTAGGTCTCTTGAAAGCATAAATTATTTGACACTTGGATGAGTAACTTTTAAATGTACCCTGCTATGAGTCAATAGATATCTAAACTTTTTAAGGCTGTTTACCACAACAAGTATATGTTTTTCTACAAAAGAGTATCTTTGTTCATACTCTTCTAAACCTTTTCTAAAGAAAGCAATAGGCTGCTCCAATCCATTTGAATTTTCTTGAGTCAACATTGCAGATATAGCATCATGACCCCCATAAGCATAAAGGATAAAATTCTCACTAAAATTTGGGTTTAACAAGGTAGGAGCTTCTATTAAGGCCTCTTTCATAGCTTGGAAATTGGCTTTCCCTTCCTTAGTCCAACTAAAAGTTGAACTCCTTTTCAACATGGTTGTCAAAGGCTTAAGTAAGTCTACAATGTTAGGCAAGAACCTTCTAACAAAATTAATCCTTCCTATGAAAGATTGGAGACTTTTCTTATAATGTGGCAATGGTAGTTCTAGGATGGCTGCAATTCTCTTAGGATCCACTGTAATTCCTTCTTTGGATACTACATATCCCAACAATTTTCCATCATGAACTACAAACACGCATTTCTTGGGATTAAGAGATATCCCAAATTCTCTGCATCTTTCAAAGATTTTCCTCAAATGTTTGATATGATCTACTGCATGTTTAGAATAGATAGTTATGTCATCTAAGTAGACCAATATAGATTTGTACATGAGTTTTTTGAAGGCCATATCCATTTCCTTTTGAAAAGTAGCACCTGCATTTGACAAACCAAAGGGCATCTTTTGATAAGCCATGGTTCCCCACTTGGTTGTAAATGCAGTCTTGTATTGATCCTCTTCATTAACTAGGATCAGGTTGTATCCTGAATAGCCATCCAATAATGAAAATCTCTCAGATCCAGAGACACATTGTAAGATTTTTTCCATGGAGGGTAGTGGATGGTGGTCTTTTAAAGAAGCCCTATTAAGATCCTTGGAGTCAACACATAACGTCAACTCCCCATTCTTCTTCCTAACAAGAACAAGGTTGGAAACCCAACTAGTATGCTTGATGGGGTAGATGATACCACTTTCTATCAATTGGAGCACTTCTTTATGCATAAGTGGCTCAAGCGTGGGATTAACAGGCCTTTGCTTTTGTCTTACTAGTTTGGCATTAGGCTCTAATTCAATAGTGTGCTGGGAAAGGGCCAGATCAAAACCTTTGAGGTCTTCATATTGCCATGCAAAAGCATCACTAAATTCCTTGAATAATTAAGTGTAAGCTTTCTTTTCCAATTCAGTGTTCACTTTTCCAAATTGTAAGCTCTTACCTGGTTCCAACTCTAATTCAACACAATGTTCTTGTTGAACTACCAGGCCAGCTTTATTTTTCTTAATTTCATCATCCCTGTTGAAGACAGTCTCTAAGGTAACAAGACCTCTAGGCATCTTATTGGACTTTAGTTGTATTACCTGATCAACATAGTTTTGTGATAGCCTATCTTGATTGTACTCTAAAAAAAATCTTCTTCAAACAAGAATTGCAAAATTTGTTCATCATTGTCAAACACCTACCAATTGACATCATTATCAGGAATAGAGGGTCTGAAAATAACTTTGATATGCTATTGATCTATTTATTTTGAAACATTATTTGGGATGTCATATTGAGATCCAACAATAGCTAATCTATCTGCATTTTGGTTTAGCTTCCTAGGGATAGAAACAATATTGAAAGCACAAAAATCTTCAATTGCATCCCAAACTCTATGTTTGTATGCTTTCATGGTGTCATTTTTGGTTGCACTTATCCCTCTTACTTGGCTGACAACTAGCTCACTACCACCATAAACTTTTAAGGCCTTAAGCCCTCTTTTTCTAGCCCACTCCAGCCCATTGACTAGACTTTCATATTCTGCAGTGTTGCTAGTGTAGGAGAAACTGAATCTAAAGGCAGTATAGTACCTTTCTCCTTTTGGGGACACTAGCATAGCACCACCACTAGAACCATGTCTACTTCTAGCTCCATCAAAGAATAATTCCCAAAATTGATTATTCTGATCCTCTGAATTAGTGTCTTCTTTGAAAAGGCTTGGCTCTATGGATCCACTTTCTTGTATCAAATAACTTCCCAAACCAAAATCCCAAACAAGAATTTCTTGGGCCTCTGAAGCTCTTTCATCTAGAAGAATATTAGGGATATTTTCTATCTTGGTGCTTGCTTCACTAATGGTTTGGAAATCGGCATTATCAAATATAGGGAAATTTACATTGGTGACATTGGATACATATGGCTCTATATCGTGTGCTACCAATGGTTCTGACTTAACGGTGACCTTGGTACCATATCTTGTATGAAATAGCATGTGAGACTAGTCAGAAGATAGGTAACCTCCTATCTTGGCTGTAAACTCCCTTGATAGACATATAGCAAATAACACAAGGAGATATATGATATATATGTCAAGGATGGAAAAATTAGGACTAGCATGAAGGATTAGACTGGTATCCTTTGCCACACCTATAGTATTGACTGAGGACCCATCAAGCTGTGTGACCTTCTTTTGAAAGGGTTCATATTTTAGTCCTAATTGGTTAGCTACCCTCTTGGGAATTACAGTGCTAGTAGCTCCACTATCTACCATGCAATTATGTACTAAAGATTTTCCAATGATTAAAGATACATAAAAGGGAGGTGGATTTGAGTTCCTACCTTGCATAGAATTGGCTTTGGAGTTGCTACTTGGAGTCTCCTTATCTTGATCAGTGTTAACCAACACTAGCTTTGCTACTTCTTTTGTAGGTTGAGGAGTTGATACTTCAGTCATGGCCTTCTTCAAGATTTCAGGTTACCCTGGGAGAGCCAACAAGTCCCACATAGACATGGTAACATTCACCTTCTTCATGTTTTCTACAATGTTGAAAGGTGTTACAGTGTGTACTCTTTGTTGTGGTTTCACTATGATAGGCTCCACCTTTTTTGGAATTTGGCCTTCTTTGCTTGTAATGGTAGTAACCTCCTTAGGTGTGATAGGAGTAGCTTGCTACAATGGCTCTGCAGATGCAGTGGCTTTTGTATTGGAATCTTCTCTCTCCATGTCTTGAGCTCTCCTTTTTGTTCTTGTATAGGCAAAAAAACCAACTTCATCATTGACTCCATTAAATTCTGGTTGTTCCCAATTGAAAAGAGCAGTCTCATTTTCTTGTGATTCTTGTTGAGGAACTGATCCATTAGATGAGGCCTCTGATCGAGCTTGTGAGGCATTTTGAACCATTAGAGCTTGGTTCATCCATCCATTTGAACATGTAGCCTGATTATGAGGTTGATTACAAGGAAAACACCATTCATTATCCATAGCCATATTATTTTGGCTAGGAACCATATCCCTAACTAGATTTGTAGAATTGAGGGGTGCAGGGTTATATGGTTGGAATGGTCTTTGATTAAAACTTTGTCTTTTTCCTTGATAGCCTCCTTGGTATGGTGACCTATTTTGTTGATAAGGTTGTCCCTAATTATAATATTTCTAATTAGGACCTTGGTCTTGTGGCTAAAAGGGTGGTCTAATTCCTTGACCTTGCCTCTTCAAATTTGTAACCTCTTTAGTCAAGGTTTACAGCAAATTTGCCATTTCTTGCTGATTGTTCTGCTGGTTATTCTTTATCTCTTGCAACTCTTGAGAGAAACTTGCTCTTAGCTCCTGACCACTGGTACTAGCCTAAGTTACCAATATGGTGGGAATAGGGGTAAATGGAGGTACTTGTGTAGGTGCAATGGGCCGAAGGCTCGGGAAGATGGGCATTGGTGGCCTTCTAGCAATCATGCCTACTTGGATTAAACAATTTTCAGCCTTGACAACTATGTCAAAAGCTTGGGGTAGAGAAGTACCACCCATAGATTGGATCATGATAGAAATTTGACCATTCAAGCTTTGCAAGTAATATAGAAAAGCATATTCAGCTAATGGCCTTACTAATAGTAGAATTCTATTCCATGTTTTGAGGAATCTACTATTGTAATCTGTCATTTGTTCTTGAGGGTCTCTTTTAATGGTTGTCAACTGCTCTACCAAAGACAAGTTATCTGATTTATCCTCAAAATGCTTACTTAATGCATCTCCTAACTCATCCCATGAAGTAATAGAACCAACAGTTAGAGTTCTAAACCATTCAAGAGCCTTACCTTTTAGAGAGGCTGCTAATAATTTGGTTGCCACATCTTCTTGGGTTATGTTGTGTATGCTACAGATGGTATTCACATCTCTTACGTGCTCAAAAGTAGTTGTTTTCCCTTCACCTGTGAAGTCAGGTACACTCTTTAGTGCCACCAAGGGCACATCATGATGTACAACAAAAGTCAAAGGACTTCCCTGGTTGAAAGGTGCAAAGGCAAACTACCTAGCCATTATAGGAGCTGTGATTCAAAGATTAACAACTAAGTGAGTTTTATTTGAACCTTCTTCTAGGTCTCTAGTTAGAGATCTTCCTCTTCTTCTGGAATGAAAGGGAAAAGGTCTCCTTTCTGAAGTATCAGGAGGTGTAGATTGAACTCTCCTTGTAGGGGATGTTCTTTGAGTTGTCCTACCTTTATGACTTCTTTTTGAGGGAAAATCTACAAATTCAGTAGGCTTGGAGCTTCTTGTCTCAATCTTTCTCATAAAATTTGAACAAGCTTGGCTTGGATCTTTGAAATCAGTGGAGTCACCGGATATACTTGATAGAACAACTTCTAAAAGTGTGCATTATGTAATCTATATATCAGAGATGACATAATCTTCAAACAATGAACTTGTTGTGTAGTCCCACCAGGCGTGCCAGAAATGTTATACACTAAGTTTGCACCCTTGTTTCAAGCTCTCGTAGTCTTGATAACCTAGTATAACATGGGAATCATCTCCAGGTTGTGGGACCTATGCTAACTAAGATGAGACCTCCAAGTTCTAGGCTGGTTCCTCTTGGATAATCACCTTAGTTTTCTTCTTGATAGGAAAATTAAAACTTTTGAGGGAAAGGGATAGAAGGAATGCTTGGAAAGTGAAATGACTGAAAGCAAACTACCTACTAGGTGATACACCAAAATTAGGGTATGAATTGCAGCATAGAGGGATAGAATCAATGAAAGGCTTAGGTCTAGTGGGTCACAACTTACTGAATAGGCTTGCATAAGTGTTTCATAGGAGGGCCTAAATGTAAGACACAACCTATGACCTACAAGCAGACATTCACTTCTGCAACTCAGTGTAGGATTGAGACAAGACTGTTACGGGGCTGAAGTATACCCACAAAAACATCTAGATCAGATCAAACACAATAAAACACACAATTATAGAAAGTAAGAGGGATCAGGAACCCTAAGTTGTCATTGAAAACATGCATAGAATTCAATTCATTAAGAGATGATCCAAACAATGAAAGGATAGGGACAGAGAGAATGACATAAATACCTTAGAGTTGCCTGAATAATCAATGGGAGATTATAAAGAGTAGAAGACCAGAGGGTAGAGAAGATACCTGGGATAGCCTTCTGAGAAAGGATTCTTTCTTTTTACAATTCCAACCTCTGAGCACTAAGGCTCCAAAAATTAACTATATACCTCTCACTGCATGCAGGCAGGAGTCAAAAAACTAACCTAACTAGGGTTACAAAATTTACAACAATATCAAACCCTAAAGGTACACTGATTACCATCATCAAAACTCTGAGAACATTGGAAAATAGATCAAAACTTCCTTGATTGCATCAATCTGGTACTAAGCTCACCTGTAGACACATCAACCTTGACTCAACTACCCACCTGCAATTCCACTAAGCCATGAAGGCTCACAATCTGATCTTATTTCCCTAGGTAACAGTACCATTCAAAAGGTGGTGCCAACTCCTTCTAGCTCCCCCTATCATGAAAATGTGGCAAAGGACCCTGTAGATGTCAGCCAATAGTCACTTCTATCATCTTCACAACCACAACCATCCTGAGAATTCAATTCCTAAGCTACCCAACATCGTGCATGGCTGAAAGAGCAGAAAAAATGCAAAACCCTCACAGAGATATTCAAATTTGAATTTACAACGGCTAATTGGTCATTCTAAAATGTGTCTGTCGATATCTAATGTTTCTTAGTAGATGAATAGCCTAGATCATCCTTGAAATAGTTATAAAACCTTCTTGAAAAGTTAAAATCCACCTTGGCGTACTGTAGCCAATGAAAATTTAGCACATTAGCACACTTGTCATTTTGGCCTCATGACCCTCTGAGATTCTCATTGGATGGTTGTCGCATGATCTCATAGGGTCAAAAGATTCTATGAGATTGTACAACTACCATAGATCTTTGCCTTTCTGACACATCCACAGACCTTCTAACAGGGTCCCACTAACACATCTCAATCATCACTTCGCTGGCTAGTCAAACGCGAGCACGTCAGAAACCGAGGACCCACTTAACAGAGCTCAGAAATAAAGTAACATCAACGGCTGTCACATGATCGCATGTTCTGACACAAACCCTTGCGAAGATATGCCAACCATTGATCCTCTGCAGATTTTAGAGCCTCTGACCGCCAAAAGAAACCGGTCCCACTGACAAGAAATGACTGATTCACATGTGGACCAATCAGAATATGCCACCTACGCACACCTGGTAGTGGACCTACCTATTTGAAGAGTTATGTCACAAAGGGGAATCAACATTTGACGCATAACCTCATGGCTCTGACAAAACACATGAGATCATGCGCCAACTGTTGGATCAAAATGGTGTCAGAGGGCTGGGCCCAGGAGACATAAAGGCTGAAAACATTAGAAAAGATTAAGCGCTGGGACTTAGGAAAAATTAAAGTGCTAAGCGCTAAAGACTTAAGGAAATATTAAAGCACGTGAAACTTTTGAGACTTTAGTGGCCAAAAAAGGTAATGAAAGAATATAACATGCTAAAGGGATTTTTAGGGTTTTCTACTTATAACGACTTGTTTTATGAATATTTGACCTGCAGACTAGAGAGTTAAAAGGATTGCAGAGGCTAGAGGGTTTGCAATGAAGCCATGAAATTTTTAGGGATGCTTGGCAGGGTTAAAATAGGGACCTAGGGATAGATTTTAGCCGAATTTGTATAGAATAGGAAAAATAGGGTAACAGGGAGATCAACTAGAGGTCAAAAGATTAGGAAATAATTTGATAAACGCATGCAATTTTTCCTTACTAAAGGGGGGTCATGTTCTTATGATGATGAGAAGAAATGTGACATCAAGGTGCCCTTTCAGTACACACATATTGAGAAAGAATGGGTACCCAATGAGCTACCTCCAATTAACACTAATTTTTGTGTTAATGAGAGGATATGTCGCATAGCTCCATCCTCATTACATGGTTTGGGCCTATTTTCATGGATTGGATAAAGGTATGGTGCAACAAATTTGTTCAATTGTTCAAGTATGTCGGTCCGTGTTATAATTACAATGTTTGGATGTGTATTGTTCAATATAAAAAAAGTATGCGTAGGTATGCACTATCAGCAAATTATATACAATGGAAAAAAATGATCAAAGTAAAAGATTTGCAATGTACATTGATGGGAGACCAATAGCAATACGTAATATTGTGGGTTTTATAAATAGTACATGACCTTCCTTAACTAATAAGCAACCCAATTGCATATTTGAGGTGCATGAGGGGAATCAAGTTTTTGTATGTACAATAAAATTAATAAGTGTAGAGGAAGAACTACTAATAGATTACCATTTAAATCACATAGATACAAACAAAGTTACTATCATGAGGGTGGTAAGTACTATATACCATTTTATTAATAAGTTTTTTTTGCGAAGTCTATTGCTTTGAGTTCATTGAAGTTTTTATATTTAATCTTTGTCATAGGACAATATGGATCCCCCACATGATAGAGGCCACGAGGATGCTCCTCCCACCCATTCTTTAGCAATGGTAAACCTTATTGAAATTGTACAAATTGGATAGTTGAAAAATGTTATATTATTACATTATTTTATTTAGGGTTTTAGAGTTTTTATGATAGTTTTACTGATATTCCTATCACAATTTGATGTTCAGGATAGGTGAAAAGCTCTTGCAGCAACAGAGGTAATAGCTACCCCTTCTGATGATGATATCGCAGAAATGCCTAATATAACAATTATGTTGAGGAAAAAACTAAAAAAAATCAATTTAGAAATTATGAGCATTTTGGATGAAGCAAATCCAACCGAGGAGATGCTGAAGAGGCTATCTGAATTGATGGCACAAGCATGTCATTATGAAGTAAGCAGTAATGAATCTTTAGTTATAACAAAAGTTAAATAAAGGTTTATATTTTATACTCTTTTATGTTGTGAAGTAAAATATGTAATATGTGTTCTTGTTACAAGATTGTTTGGAAACTCAAGTACCTGGTCAAGGACAATGTGGTGAGGCTAGTACTAGTAGAGCTCTGGCTGCCTCAGGTAAAATAATCCTTTAGTTGACAAGTTACAAGGAATTTTTTCTTTGGAACATTCAAAAACTTCTTAAGTTAACTCTTACTTTTATTATTTCAGAATGTCTTTGCTAACAATGTATTGTTTAGGTCATCAAGTGTAGGCGAATCCTCCTAGGAGGTTGACAGATGTCCATCTGAGATTGGCAAGTGCAATGTCGGCAACAAGGGGCATGCAAACATCGATGCCTTCACGATCTATGCCTAGTAAATCCTTGTTTTGCTATATTTAGTTTTGTGTTAATTATGATTTGATAATTTTTTCTTTAATCTTGGGTGCATCTCATAGTGGATTAATTTTTTGGAGTAGGAGATACACCGGTGTCATCTGCTACACTAGATATAGATCAGAGTACATGTATTGGTGATAATTCACCATCATTTCCTAGATCTACCCGTGTTTCTAGCACCGGAGTTATGCAGACGTCATTATTGATTGACGATAATGAATTGATGCCTTTAAAATATCCTAAGCTTCTAGGTGTATACACCTAAAAATGGTCACCTAGACTATTAGCCCCTTTTGCTAAATCATAAATTGTTTATTCTTGATCAAATCCTAGTTCTATCATTTATTCGATTATTTTCTATGGGCTAACCATTTTATCCTAAGTTTTTATTTATTTAAAAGGAATATTTCCTCCCCTTTTAATAAATAAAAAACCCCCACTTTTCCTCTTATCCTAAGTTGCACAAATAAAGCATTATTCTTATTTTATAAAAAGGGAAAAAGAACTTTTTGTCTCATATGGACACAAAAGTCAACTCGTATTTTCCTATTGCAGGATATTTGTGCACATGGATTGCTCCTCTTTTAAGCTCCACCATTGATTAAATCTTTTGCCTCTTAATCTCCATGGTTCATTCCTTCTCATTTCCTTTAAAAGGAGAGCTCTCTTCTTCATTCTAGATCCCCAACTTTTATGCTAACTTTATGCTGCAGGTTTTCTAGGTACATTTGGACCCTTTTGAAGATTTGGATCATTCTTAGCATCTACATCTCATTCTTGCATTCTTAGCTTAGCTTCATATTTATGCTTTCTTAGATTAGCTTCATTTCTATGATCTCCTTTCATCTTTCATGGACTTGTTAATCAACTGTGCTCACCTTTCGCTTCTTCCTGATCATGTCTTTCACTTCTTGTCTTTCATATCCCATAATTTTTCTTTCATTTCGGGATCGAAACCAAAATTTGAGTTCAACTTGATAATCCAAATCATCTTTTTCCTTCTTCTATGCAGTTGGCTAACCTTTTGAGGCCTGATCCTTCCATCTTCACTGAGGCATTCTTCACTTCTTCATCCCCATCTCTTTCAAACTTCCAGTCTTTCATTCACTTTCAAATCCCAAGTTCCAATCCCCTCTTCGTGGTGTTTACAGGTTGAGGGACCAATAGGTTCATGCCCCATGTCCCATGTGTGGGGCATATCTTCACTGCTTGATGGTTGTTCTATTCTATTCTCTTTCTTCGATTATGATTTCTAGTGATTTTATCATGTCTCTCTTGCTTCTGCTTTCCCTCTACCTGATTTCACTTTCGATCCCGAGGGGGTAGACACATCATATCTTATTGGCTATCTCTTTCCTAAGTGTTCAGTATTGTCGCTACCAGGCTGACCATGTAGGATTTGCTATTTTTCTGCACTTCATTCTTTGGAGTCAGAATGCTATTGCTTGCCTTCTTGGCTATCTCTTGCTTTCTTGGCTAATCTGAGTTGCTTTGTGATCCCAAATCGATCTCACATTTCAACATCATTCTTTGACTGCATGTGTTCCTAGATCGATCACACATTAGTCAAAGAGGGGCAAATGTATACACCTAAAAATGGTCACCTAGACTATTAGCCCCTTTTGCTAAATCATAAATTGTTTATTCTTGATCAAATCCTAGTTCTATCATTTATTCGATTATTTTCTATGGGCTAACCATTTTATCCTAAGTTTTTATTTATTTAAAAGGAATATTTCCTCCCCTTTTAATAAATAAAAAGCCCCCACTTTTCCTCTTATCCTAAGTTGCACAAATAAAGCATTATTCTTATTTTATAAAAAGGGAAAAAGCACTTTTTGTCTCATATGGACACAAAAGTCAACTCTTATTTTCCTATTGGAGGATATTTGTGCACATGGATTGCTCCTCTTTTAAGCTCCACCATTGATTAAATCTTTTTCCTCTTAATCTCCATGGTTCATTCCTTCTCATTTCCTTTAAAAGGAGAGCTCTCTTCTTCATTCTAGATCCCCAACTTTTATGCTAACTTTATGCTGCAGGTTTTCTAGGTACATTTGGAGCCTTTTGACGATTTGGAGCATTCTTAGCATCTACATATCATTCTTGCATTCTACATCTCATTCTTTCATTCTTAGCTTAGCTTCGTATTTATGCTTTCTTAGATTAGCTTCATTTCTATGCTCTAGATTAGCTCATATAGATTAATTAGCTTGGGTTGTAACACTTGCATATTTCCTTTCATAGCTTAGCTTGCATTTCCATTTCTAGCATAGCATTGCATTGCATTTTCATTCTTGATTCTTGAGGATATTGGCATTCTTGCCCTTGTCTTCATTGAATTTCCCATTGCATGGTTTACTAGCAAGGTTATAGGCTAAATAGCTCTAGCTTAGAGCATTCTTAAAAACCCTTGCACTCCATGCCTAGGGAGATATGGATTGATTTGTGAGGGCTCATTCTTGAGTTTCCTTGCATGTAATGATCCATAGAAGTGTGACACATTTATAGCACACACTAGGTACTTTAAAATTATTATTTTTTATATTGTAATATGCATTTACCTTTTCATAACAAGTTTTGGATTGATTAACCCATGACATTTTTTGCAGGAAATGATTCATTTTATAAGACGCTTTATGACCTCACATTGAAGATATTCGGGCCCACCATATGTACAAGGTGGAACATCATAAGTGAACTAACCCTATCCCACTATTTTTTTTTTCATATCATTAATTGGTACAATATTTTTCCTTTCATTTGGGTCTTTTATTTTCTATATTCAAGGTACACAACTTTAGTTAATTTTTCTATTTAACAATTTTGTGTTTTTTCTTAAAAGGTGGAACTTGCAAGACAAAATATTAAAAGATCAACTCATTAAATATTTAAAGCATGAGTTTGGTACTAATATTATTTAGGAGAAGAAAATTTTAGAAAAAGCTACCAAACATCTTAAGACTGTGAGGAACTCATATAGAAGGAGTCTTGTCCAGAACCCAAAGTACGAGTGCCCTCCCTTTATTCGAGTGAGGGATTGGAATGAGTTCATTTTGGATGCAAAGGAGAAAGGGGATGCTCAAAGAGGAATTACACCAAAAAATGAGAGAAGAAGGTATGCAATAGTATTAACTACTAGTACAATGTAATAATGCACTAGTTAGTGATCTTTATTTATATCTATATCATCTAACATATTTCAAACTTTTCATAGGTTGCAGGACACATCAAAGGCAACAAAAGCTAGGCTACAAAAGATTGGGTAGCACAGAGTTGGCTCTGGTGGAAATTCCAAAATTAAATCATGAATTGTAAGTAGCAGTAAATGAATTGCAAAGAAAAATTATTTATAAAATGCAAATAATTTTGTTTAATCAAAAAATGCAGGGCTCTAAATTTAATTTAGAGGCCATGATAGAACACAAAAAAATTGCCTTCAATGAAGGCTATCAAGCCGTGGTTAAATGCCTATGCCAAGCTTCCACTGGCCCAACCCAAAAGTCTCCTGCATCATGTGAATAGGTAAATATGCCAAAAAATATATTAGAAATTGAATACTTGAGCAACAATCTATTTGATAATAATGTGCATGACATTGCAATGCAACCTCTTAATTGTAACACAGATCATACGCCACATGATGAAGCCCCTAATGTGCATCGTAGTGTCGATGAAGGTGCTCATTTGCTATTTAAAATTAATTATGTAATTATTAATACAATTTAACATCTTAAATTGAATTTGGTGTAACCCTTTTTATGTATATTTTAGAGGATACAAAATGTCATGTTGAACGAGTGCCGGAGGATGTTCAGAGTGATCACCATGTAGATCATGTGGCACATTCAGGTAAAGAAAATCTATGTTTTATTATTTTAAATTAATTATGTGTGAATTTAACTCATGACGTAGTTCTTATTGCAGCGGACTCCCCTTTGGCACAACAACCTTCTATTCCTAAATAGATGAAGAGGAGACATGTGTTGCCATTAGATATAGTAGAGGAGGGGAATGAGAGGACATTGATCTTCCTCTTAGAAATTACATGAAAAAGAACAACAAGAAACCCAAAAAGAAATGATTATAATTAACATTTTTTGGTAATGAAAGAATGTTGTCTTAATGGATGTAATTTTGTACTAGTAATGTTGATGAATGACATGTTAATGAACTATTCATGAATGTTGTGTGTTAATTAATTTTATGTGTTAATGAATTATTCATGAATGTTGTGTTTTAATCAATTTTATGCGTTAATGAATGTTATCATGTGATTATAATGATTGAATGTTATATTTCAAAAATGGATGAATGAATGAATGTTATTAGATGTTAATGGGGAATTTAGAGTGATGTTAGGGGGGGGGAAGGGGCCAAATGAGCTTACACCTTCACGTGGTTGGCCTTATTAAGTAAAGAATATTAAACTATTCTCGAAACCAAGTGAAGCTCAAACTTTAAAGATAAGCTTAGAGTTAATAGTGATAGCCAATTAGCAAGTCAAAATAAAGTTCATCGTTATAGGTATCTTGCATTCTCAATGTTTGGAGCATTATTAAAAGCACTGTTATAAACATTTATTACTGTTATGACCTGTATGCATATCGACACTCTATCACTAGTTTTTTGCATACTTTACTAATCATTGGTATGTATTGCTAATGCATTATAGAAACACTATCTTTAAGCCCACTTGACCATTATTTTTAAAATAAGGTTCTTGTGATTGTCACTTGATGTTGTTTTGGCCTCTAATTTGCCCCATATGATACTTTAATGTGTTCCTATTAGGTATCTTTTTTTGCTCTTTATGACAATCATTTACAAACTCACCATGCTATATATTCATGATGATAAAATAATAAAATAATACCTCTATATTATGGTTCATGTCATCCCTCTCTAAAACGTGACCCTTCTGTCAAAACAAAGACTCCATCTCTGTTCTTGAAAACATGCCTTCATCATTTCTTGGGCTAGTGCTTTAACATAGTTCCTAGATAATTGTGACTGATTTTTTTTATGGGCTTCGACCGATCTTGTTGACTTTGCTACATTAAGAATGGTGAACAACTCATCTTCCTCATGGATCCTGTTATTTCATTGTTTTGTATCAATGTTTGTTCACCATTGACTTTGTATAGCAAAACCCTTGAACAATCACTATTTTTTCACTTCCATTACATATTTGTCCTGCATTCATTGTTATTGCAACATTACTTACTACTGTTCTTACTGCACTCTTCACATTCTAAAACAAATCATTTTTTTATAACCTTGAGCACATCTTTGTTCTTTGATTGTGAATACCACAATGCTCTTTGACAATGTACATATCACTATTTTTTGAAACCTCTTTGTTCATTGTCAATCCATCTATAAACATTGATTTGTTTGTATATGTTTCTTTCCTTTAGACATTAAACCATGGGAACGACGAGGACATTGATGAGTTTCTTGTCCCTTTGACAATGACTATCAATTCTCAACTAATGAAAATTTAAATAGCTAATTAATGAATGGTCTTGTATTATTACCTTTTTAGCTTTTAAAGCACAATCTCATGTTTTAATATTGTGTATTTTTTTTTTTTATGTCAAAGTATTCTTTTACTATTCTAACATCGCTATATGCTTGTGATTTGTTTATCTTGTTTCTTTGCAATCCTTGGTGCACTTGGGGAAAATTATGATGAGGCAATGAGAAGAAATTATGTGAGGGCAATTGTTGTTACTAGTATGTATGCCCTTTTAATATCAACACTCAATTTCTTATTTTATATTTCCAAACGTTCATTGCATTACATGATCTATCTTAAGTTTCCAATTCATTCTGTTTGTGATGTCTTGTCATGCTCGTATTTCAATGCCAAAAGCACAACTTGGGTATTTCATGCTTGTAATATGATATTTCCATATCAAGTAGAGCCGCATATTCATAATTACATGGTTATATTGACCTATCAAACACAACACTATATAACATCATTGCTATGATTAGAGGGAGGTTCATTGTATAGCTTATATTGATACTTCAGGAAGAGTAGAGATCTCTATGAATATCTGCAAATTGGAATATCTTAACTTCACATAACTCCTAAAGTCATCAGATACAACAGTGATTTAATATCATATCTACATTATTATTTGTACATTATACATATTAATCCAGATAATCTTAGCATTACCTATATATAGACTTAATCACCTTGCATATATCCAATTGTCAAATTAGAGATAGCAATGATATTGTCATATATATCTTATCAATTGGATAAGCTTAACATTTATAAGTGGTATCATAGATCATAATTCATAGTGTTAATTGAGACTTGGAGTGATGCAAAGCTTGACAACCAAAAGTGAATAAGCCCAATCAGACTTAATAATTTGAACTTTCATTCATCATAGGTTTTATTGTGACAGCCGATTGTATGGTTGCTGAAAGAGATTTATAATCTTTTGATATCTCAATGATGAGAACATCAACAACATCAGTACTCTCCTTGGTAATCACTAAACCAACTCACCAACATTTGTTGACTATTGCAGATATTATGGCTCCTTCATGGATTGAGGTTGGTCTCTTTAGCAGGTGGGTCTACCACCCTTTTAGTTAAGGGCTAAAGAGACTGATTTATTGTTATAACTTGCTCATTGTGGGGAAACTTTAAGCACTTATTGATGATAGAAGGAATAGCTTTCATGCCATTGGGCCAAGGATGTCCTAATTTCACACAAAATAAGTCCAAGGTAGGGATAATAGAGAGGGTAACATCTAAGGACTTAAAACCAACTTTGTCAATAAGGGTGACCGAACCTAGGATGCGGAACCAAAAGACCTATCCAAAAGGAAAGCTAGCAATGTCTAAGAAAATTTTAGACATGAGGAATAATTATTCACATGTATGAACAATTTAATAATCTATCTTTGGTTAGTTTTTTTGTGATATGAAATATTTTACAAATTCAAAATTGAAAAATCTTCCATTCTATTGTAGGGTTTGACAAATGGATTGTATACTTTTCAATCTATTTTTCCTTTGTCAGCTCCTATAAAGGCTCCACCCCCACTCTCCTAAATGGTTGGAACTATTCAAAATTGTCCACTACACGTGTCATGGATTGATCTCTGCCTCTTAACTCCTCATTATTTCCTTAATATAGTCACTTGCCTGCATATAGGCTATGTTCCTATTGAGTTCAAGGTGAGTTAGGTCTCTTTGAGGCACAGAAAGAGGTCTTCGTTAAGGCTTCATAAACTACCTTCTTCATTTAAGTCTTTCCTATGTTGAACACTTAATGATACTTCATTCTCTGTTGACCTGGCAACCTTCTACAACTTCTAATGGGTGTAATACCCCAAAAATGGGCTATAAGTTCATTAACCTCCTATATCATCAAATCATATGAAATCGACATCAAAGTCCTAATCTAAGGCACATCTAAACATCATCAAATCTAATTGATTATCTTAAATTTTGCATCGGAGAATATTCCTAGTAATATTCCTAATTATCTTAATTATCTTTAATTTTATAATTATTTGGCAATAAATCACATTTATCCTAAAGTTTGATTAATTGAATATTTTCATATTTAATTAATTAGATTTAATATTTGCCACTTAATTGTGTAATTAAATTTAATTATATCTATTATTAATTGTATTATTTAATTTTGACAATAAATCTAATATCATATGAATAATTGATTAAATTCTTATTTAATTAATTAAAGCAAGTTGTCATTATTTAATAATATAGTTTTTAATAAAATTTTGATTAAATAATTGATTAACCCATAAATCAATTGTTTTATTTTTAAAAGCAGTTAAGTTGGAAATAAATCACTTTATATTAAATTAATTCATAAATAAAACATGCACAATCATAAAAGCAAACAACTATCAATTATCAATTAAAGCTAAACTCTATTTTGAGTTAAAACTTAGCTTTTGCATGTTTTTGTGAGTTAATTATCTTTTATTTAAAAATAACTCAAAAATCAAGTTGAGTTATTTGAGTGATTTATGGCTTTTATCCATGCACCTCCAAAGCCCTGGATTTCTATAAATTAAGGCTCAGCTCTTCACAAATCATCTCATATTTTGCACAATCACGCTGGAGAATTGGAATTGAAGAATCAAAGCTCTTGCGAATCGACATCTTTGTGAGATCAATCTTATTTTTGCATTCATATTTCATATCATTGTTAGATTAGCATAGCATATCAGTTTTCATATAGATTAATTTCATATCAGTTTTTTATCATTCTTATTGCATAGAAAAATCCAAAAAAATAGCTTAATTGCATTTATTTCATATCCATCTTTTGCATTCAAATCCTTCATTTAGGTGTCATCTAGGTCACTGATCTCGATTACAATCTGAGAACATTAATCTCGCACCTATTAAAAGACAGTAAATCGCTTGGTTAGATAGCTTTCAATTTTGCACGATTTTGATTATCACTAACCTCTAATGTTTTACTGAGTGTTGTGTTTATAGATCAGGTATAATTTTCACATACACATTTATGGCGCCCACCGTGGGGCAACCCACCTTTGCATGCTGGTTTTGATTTTTTTGGGAGCTAAAACCCCAAAGTTTCAACGATTTAATTTTATCTCCCAAACGGCTTGGAATTTTGATCTGAAATTTTTTTTGCAGGTTGGTGACATGTCATGGAAGCTACAGTAAAAAATTTAGAATTTTTTGAGATGTTTTGAATTTTTAATAATTTTTTCTTGAAATTATGGAAAAAATTAATATCTAACGCAAATCAGCATATTTTTCAAAAAATTTTATATTTTCGGAAAGCTCTTTAAATTCTACAGGGGGTCCATTCTTTGTGTTTTAAATTTGGACATGATATCATAGCTCAAATAGTCAATTTACAAAAACTGGTCTGTATTGATAAAATGGGTCTCTAGGGCACAAATGAAGAGGTTTTTCTAAAATTTTTGCATTTTTGGAAAGCTCTCTATTTTTTTAGTAGGGGTCTCTATTCTGAATTTCTATTTTTGTGGCCAAAATCATATCAAAAAAATTAGATCTTGTTGACTAGGTCAAATGCAGCAAAAAAAATAAAGTTTTGTGATGGGTATGCACTTATTTTTTTACATGGTTCAATGAATGATATGAGTTGTCATTTGGGTTGATTGCTGGTTAT
Organism: Chamaecyparis obtusa; assembly: GCA_027943335.1. Taxonomy (NCBI): domain Eukaryota; kingdom Viridiplantae; phylum Streptophyta; class Pinopsida; order Cupressales; family Cupressaceae; genus Chamaecyparis; species Chamaecyparis obtusa. The sequence goes on from BSBK01010508.1 coordinate 242,710, forward strand.
TATTACTGATAATAATTGATTTTTAGAGCTAACCCTATGGTTTTCATAAGTTGAATATATTTTGCATATCTTGTTTGCTTGTTTGCTTGTTGGAGAGTTCGTCACTTGCTTGCATGGAAAAGCTCAACAAAAATTGCTAAAAATCTAGTAAAATCTACTAAGCGCGTTGCAAGGATCCCAGGTATTCTCCTTCATCTAATAATATTTTGATTTGGGACTTAAAATAAATCTCTTATGTGTCAAGCTTGTGTGCATCTTTTCATGCTTTTGATCTATTTCTACACACTTGCATAATTGATACTAGGTTGTGAACCCTTAAGGATTCATTAAGTAGTCTTAGAATACTTGTGATTGATCTTGATTGCTATCTTGGGTTATTGGACTCGCTAATCCGCCGGCCCCTCATTTCCGCCCCGTGGTTGCAATCTCAGCGCCATAAAGGGGAGGGGTCAACAGGACAGAAGCGTTAAATGTTCCACTTGGCAACCCTTTTGTGCTTTTAGGAACTCTCTTGTTTTCTAAGTTGTGGACTCGTTTTTAGCTTGTGTGAGGTGTTAAGTGTTCCACCTTGTGGACTCATCTCATATTCGCTTTAAACGTTAAGTGTTCCTCTTTCTACTTTTTGGATGCTTTTGGTAGATTTGCTTTCGGAACATACATCTGTGCTCACATAGTAATTAGGCCCTATGAACACTATTTGTGATTCTTGAGAGATTGGATTCCTAGCGAAATCCTTCTTGACGATAGAATCCTTGTAGGTAGGGAGGATACTTAGTGCGTTTCACATTCAACTTAGTTAGTGAGTCTTCTCTTATTGATCGACACATTCTCTCTCCGAAGAGGTTGATAGATCACGTGGGGTTGATATCATGAGCTTTGGTGAATCAAAATTGGTTAGTGCGTCTTCTCTTATTGATTGATACATTCTCTCCCCGGAGAGGTTGATAGATCACGTGGAGTTGATATCACAGACCTTGGTGGAACAAAACTTTGTCTTAGCGTGTCGGATTAATCTGCTTGCTTTGTTTGGGTTAAAAGTGAAGAGGTGTCAAAACCTTGAATCTGGAGCCAAGTCCCCTTGTGGTATACTATTGTGAGTCATCTTTAGAGAGGGTTAACCGTAGCGGACAATCCCTTCACAGGGCAAACTGCATTGACGGAACCTCAAGCGGTAATAGCCATTTTCGCCATGGTAGTGACAGCCGCTATATAAATGTCCTTGTGGAAGAAATCTCCATGGGTATGGTTCATTGTTGGGTTGTCAGATCTCCCTAGCAGCTCTTGAAGATTAAGTTCTCAGACTGTGTCAAAACCCTGGTGCACCGGGATTGGAGTTCACCCCTTTGAATCATAAAAGTTGCAGAGTCAAACCATTACTAAAAACCCTAGAGAGGCCAATTTTTCACTTTCAGGTATATGTGTGTTATTGCAAAACTTTTCAGAACATACACAATTAGTACTCTCAGGGATTAGCACAATTTGGTCACTTGATTGTTCATGCGCAAGGTTGTTTTTGCCCTTGTTCATTGTTTTTAGACGTGCTTGGAATCACTTGCTTGCTATTCTGCGTGCTTATTTATCTACTTGGCTATTAAAAATGATCAAATCTGGTATAACCTTCAAAATCTGGACAATACAATTTGCAAACAATCCAAAACTGAAGACCTTAAATTTTGCAAAAATTGATGTAAAGTTCTTTCTGGAGTCAAAAGTCATTTCAGGAAGTCAAAAGTCGTACGAGTTTTGTCAACTATCGTTTCATATCTACCCAACTGTCGTACGATTTTCGCAACTATCATTTCATTTATACCCAACTATCGTACGAGTCTGCAGAGTGTCGTTTGGAAAAATTTGAGAAAGTTGTCAGAAATTGTCAAATTGCAAGATATCCAATGTTTCCAACCTAGTTCCAAAATCTGTCAAAAATATCATTGTGTCAAGAACAAATGAGTAGCTATTGAGAATCAGTACACATGTCTCAAAGAATCAGTAAACAAGAGGAAGAAGCTCTGATCGCCACTATAATGAAACAGATACATGCTATGCAAGTCCAGCTTGACAAACTTGGGAAAGAAAAGGAACCTCTATACTCTTTTCCATTTGATAAAGATTTGTACATGTCACCATGCCCCCGAAAAAAAATTGAGCAATATGATACCTCTTCCACAGAGAGTGACACATCTAGCTTTGGAGACTATGATGACTATGACAACAGACAATGTAATGATACCTATAACACCTCTGTTCCTAAGAGTCCTCCTCATCGTTCATTCCTGCTTACTACAAATGGGCCATCACATTGGATAGATCAGGAGAGTGATCCATATGATTTTGATTATCAAAGAGACTTTGATGATTTCTATGCACAATACCCAGATGATCCATCTGTTTCACTTGAGGAAGAGAAAGTTTACCACACTGATTATAAACATGCATACTATAAGGATCTCTCCTCTAAGAACTCTCAGGCTGAAAATAAAGATTACACTCTCAAGCAAGATCATGTTAATGTTGGACCTTTGTCTTGTGATGGTTCCCTTCCATCCCCTACTTCCTCCAATACCCATACATTTCTTAAAGCTTCCGAGTCTTTCAAATCTTTCACAGAACCTTCATCTGACACAAGCCCTGATACTTTTCATGTGGTTCCCTATAGTTATCCCCCAGGGCTACCTCTTAAAGAAACTCAAGCTAACCTTCACTTGGCTGCAAAGACTTTCAATAATGATAAATCTAAAGAGCCTAAGCCTTCATATGCTATAATCCCTACTTCAGCTAGTCCTCCACCATCTCTTCCAAAGTCATCCATACAATCCCAACATGCTTCCTTGTCCTTAGAAGTGGCTCCATGTCAAGAGGACTCTAAAAATGATGAAGAAAAGAACATAAAGAAAGATCAAGATCAAGAACCCTCCATGTCATCCACTCCTTTTCACGATGTCTCTTATCCGCCTCAGGGTTCTTTTGATCCTGTATCCCCTTTTTCATGCATTCCACCATGTCTTAAGTCTTCGCCTAAGCACGATCAAGCTACTACTTACACTGTTGAGCTTATTGACAATCAAAATAACCTTACTACGCTTGCACTTTCCAAAGATGATACTTCCATTAAGGTTGGTAAAAATGGTGTTCCTTCCAATGTCAAGCCTATTGAAAATCAAAAGAAAAATTATGCACTTGTGCTATCCAAAGATCCTTGTCAAGATCAAAGTCTTCCATCTTCTTGTTCTACCACTCCATGTTCACTTCCACTTTCTACTCTTCCTAAGTCTTCGCAAGCTTTGAATGATCCTATCAAAGAAGGTGCTCATATTCAAGATGTCCATGATTCTATTGAAGATCCTAATGCTCACTCTAAAGATGCTGATATCCTTGGTTGTCATATAGATGCTAATGAACTTATTGATTATCCTTTTGCGTCTTCCACTTCCATCCTTGGACCTCTTCCACCACTACAAAGATCTTCACGCCTTCCTTCCATCTTGGGTCCTTATGTCCCTTCACTTTCCCCTCCTAACTCTCCTAATTTTCCATCCATCTTGGGTCCTTACATACCTCCATCTCCCATCTTTCCTCAAGATCAACATAGATGCATACCCTTGAATCTTTTTCATCCAACCACCCATCTAAACCAGTCATATCCTCCCTCTTCCACAAATCCCAAGTCTTTTGGAAGTAACTTGAATGTTCAATACAAGAAAAAGAAGCAATACAAGAATCCATCAAAAAAAGAATATCACCATGTCTCCTCTCATAGACATGGAAGCATAAAGTCAAAAGAAATATCTAAGAAAAAAACTACAAGACAAGTATGGGTTCCAAAATCCATCATTCAAGATATTCTCTCTAGATCATCAAAAGGAAATTAAAATCCTAAGGCTATATGGATTCCAAAGTCTCTCTTGAAAGAGTCTGGTGTTGAGCAAAAAGTGAAGTTGACATTCAAGCTTCCAAAGGCTTCCACTTCATCTTCCTCCAAAAATATTCTTCCATTTCATGCGCCTAAACTTCAACCTCTGCTATCCATTCGCCATATTCCTTCACGTATTCCTTCATTCACGTTTCCTCCACCCTCTCGCCACCCTTCAAGGTGTGTGTTTACATTGATCTTGCCTTCCTTTCCATCTACCCTTTCACAATCCTTCCATGCATTATCCTTCTACCTCCTATCCTTTTTCCTCATTTTCCTATTCCTCCTATCTTCCAACCTCACTCGTTTTACATAAAACCTTATCTTCCATTTTTCTCTTCCATCTCCCTTTCCCTATTAGCATCTTTGAGCATATCATTTTGAATCTTTGGCATATCATGGTTTATCCTTTCAAAAAGCATTATCTAAAAAGCTTGCCTTCTTCTAAAAAAAATAAAAATAAAATAAAATTGAAAATGTGCCTTGGTGAAAACCTGGAAACAGGCACCTTGGTAGCAAAAGTAAAGAGAAATAAATTCATCCTATGGTGAAAACCACCTCCTTGTGGCACCTTGGATAAGTACCATGATGAAAACCTGGCAATCAGGCATCATGCGTAGTTCTTCTACATATTTCATCCATCCCACCTTTCTTTGATCTTGATAAGGTTGACCTATACATGAACATTTGGCTATTTTGTGAGTTGTCTGACGATGATCTTGCTTTCATTCCTTCCATGTTTAGCCTTCATATCCATCTTCCTCCATTCATTTTCGCCTATAGCTATCCTTTTCCCCTTTGATCTTGATCTAAGAAAGAAAGAGTAAAACACAGTGCTATGAAGCCTCTTGACATGTCTACTCCTTTGGATTGCATTCTTTCCTGCTCTTGCACTATGATTTTGTGACTTATCCTATACTAGCCTTTCATTGCTTGTCCAAATGCGCTTTACATGACAATTTTTCCCCTAGCTTGGGTATTCTTGAGGAGTTTCCCCTTGAGGATTTCTTCCCTTCATTCTCCTTCATTCTCTTATCTTCCATCTCTTCCACCAACTTGCTAATCCCTCTTGTTCTCCACCTTGCTAGACATTGGGACTGCACGATATGATCTTGCTTGGGAGTTTGCAAATGGAAAAAGATGCTATCAAGTATACCAAGTATCAGAACAATTATCAAAACAAGCATCAGAACCAGTATCAGAACAATTATTAGAACCAGTATCAGAACAAGTATCAGAATCAGTATCAGAACCAGTATCAGAACAAGTATCAGAATGGGCCTATAGAACTAGTATCAGAACGCCTTTAGGGGCTACACCTTTCGCTTTAGTTTATGGGTCTGAAGCGGTACTGCCTATTGAGGTTGAAATCCCATCACTCAGAATCAGAATGCATGGACTTGTCACTGATGAAGACTACAGAGTGTCGAGGTTACAAGAACTTGAACTACTAGATGAGTGCAGACAAGCAGCTTATGATCATCTCAGAGTATATCAAAAGAGAATGTCTAGAGGCTACAACAAGAAAGTCAGACAGAGAATTTTAGGTTGGTGACCTAGTGTTGAGAGAAAATCCTAAAAATCAATCACATCGAGAATGCAAGGGGAAGTTCGAACCCAATTGGTTGGGTCCCTTTGTAATCACTGCTACTTTTGGCTCTGGTGCCTATCAACTCTCAACAACTGAAGGAGAACAGCTCCGAGAACCAATCAACGTTCTCCATCTAAAGAAATTCTATGCCTAAGGCATTCAGTGCTTGGTAAATGTCCTGAAAAAAATCTTAACAATCGGAAAAAGTCTTGAAAAAATGAACATCTTGGTGAAAACCTAGCAATAGGCGCCTTGATGATTCACAAAAAATCAAAAAAATATCAAAAGTACAAAAAAATTGAAAAAATGAAAAATACAAAAAAATGAAAAAAAAAAAAAAAAGAAAAAAAAAGTGCCTTGGTGAAACCCTGGAAACAGTCACCTCGGTAGCAAAAATAGAATCTCTACCAAGATGGTGAAAACTCGGCAAACGGGCACCACTTGTTCAAAATGCTCCATCTATCAGCACAATCTTGGTCTTTCCCAGCTTTCAGTCTTGCTTTAGTTTGTACATATCTCCCGGTTTTGTTTCTGCATATCCTGGTTTCAATAAGTCGGTCTGTACACCAATCAGCTCAAGCGTCTGTATCCTATCAATGTTCACACTTGGGGGCAATCAATGTCATATCCTATGGTCTCCCATGTATCTTAGACGTGTCATATCCACTCAGAGTCCTTTGAAGCTTCAAGTTGAGTCAGTCAGTATGTCTCGTCTCCAGAAAGGATTTTGCATCAACAACAATCAAACATCAAAACTCAACTGAAAACAATCTGTTCTTTTCATGCTTTTATCTCCTTGTAGGCTTACTGATTCGCATTGATATTTTTGCATATTGTGTCCCTTCGAGCTCTTCGATGATGTCTTTTATAGGATTTAGAGAGTGATGACTGGGGGCATAATCTTTTCTTTGTCTTCTGCTTGTATGTGAAAATCTAACAGCTTTGGAAATTCTGGATTGAAATGGTGTCCGACTGTAAGAGCCTCTATCTCGAATTGGATGGCCATGCATACCTCGACCATTGATACCCCAGAAAATTCAAGGAAGTTTGATCTCACTATTGTCTTTTTGAGTAAGTTCTTTCTCCTACTGTGAATGCAATCTTGCCTAAGGATGTGAACGATAAAGGGTCACTACGGGTAATTCACATTGGATTTAGAATGATCTCTTGACTGTTTGATGTGTTTGCAATGCAAGGCATACTCAGGTCATCACGACATTTATGTTTTGATGCTTATACAAATTGCTATATCAAAATGGACATGATATTCAGGTCATCCTGGCATTTGTGCCTTGATGCTTATATTTAATCCAACATTTTGAAAATAAAGTCAATATTCATATATCCATGGTTGTTGTCCAGTGGGTGTTGTATTGATTCTTGTGCATACAAATCGATATTCATATGTCTATGGTTTCATGGCTAGTGGGCATTGTATTGATTTATCCGGTTACCTAAAAGTTCAATGATGATAACAAATCGACACATGATCAGTGACTAGGTCCCTAGGTCTTAGGTTGCATTTCATTTTGCATGTCTCATTGCATTTTGCATGTTTACATGATCTCACAATGATTAAACGAACTTCAATGCTTAAATGATTTTTCAAATCGCATCTTCAAGTCTAACAAGAGCTAAATCTCACACAAAGGTTCCTCCAATGAAATAGCAAGTAGAATCCTTTTTCGGGATCAAAATTCAAATCTGAGATCATTCATATTATTAACTACTTGCATATTCGACCTTCAATCATCACAGAAATCTAGTATTCAAACTTAAATGATTATCTTACATCACACTATCAAAATTTCAACTTGGTCAACCATGGTCAACTCATGGTCAAACCTAGTCAAAACTTGGTCTTTTGGGACCTTCCAACGATGCAGAATGCGTTCTCGGATGTAAATAACCACTTCTCAGATCAATTAACATGCTTCTAAACTATCAACGCTGACTTTTCTTGTCAGATTTCAATTTTAATCCCGAAGGGGGGCATGGTATTGCACATCATTTAAAGTCTGTAAATCAAATTCTATCGATCAAATCTATCAATATCTTTCATCAGTGATCAAGACAAACAATCACGTCTAGTTACTGATTCATAAAAAGTCCTCATCGCTCGGGGCAAATCTATCATCACTTGGGGCATATCAGATTCATCGATCCATATCAATCTGGTATTCTCTTAATCTTGTAATCTGTATCAGTTTTTGCAACCATCAGATCATAGTGTTATTTCCTTGGTTCTTCGGCAACTAAAGGATTCGGATGTGATACCTGCTAGTTCTGCTAAGACAATCGAGTCTAGAACGGGTCACTCACTTCTTATCAATCCCTAAGGTTCAGAATCAGGTGTTTTGACACTTTTTCACAATCATAGGTTCATCGCTGCTATAGTGAACATTATCTCTGGTCATTCAGGACCTCCTATCTCAATATCTTTCAATCGGTTTATCTTTTGAATCAGTTTCATATCTTTATCAAACACAGACTATCTTTGAACCACTGCGCTTCACACAGTAATTCAAAGAGGGGCAAAATGTAATACCCCAAAAATGGGCTATAAGTTCATTAACCTCCTATATCATCAAATCATATGAAATCGACATCAAAGTCCTAATCTAAGGCACATCTAAACATCATCAAATCTAATTGATTATTTTAAATTTTGCATCGGAGAATATTCCTAGTAATATTCCTAATTATCTTAATTATCTTTAATTTTATAATTATTTGGCAATAAATCACATTTATCCTAAAGTTTGATTGACTGAATATTTTCATATTTAATTAATTAGATTTAATATTTGCCACTTAATTATGTAATTAAATTTAATTATATCTATTATTAATTGTATTATTTAATTTTGACAATAAATCTAATATCATATGAATAATTGATTAAATTCTTATTTAATTAATTAAAGCAAGTTGTCATTATTTAATAATATAGTTTTTAATAAAATTTTGATTAAATAATTGATTAACCCATAAATCAATTGTTTTATTTTTAAAAGCAGTTAAGTTGGAAATAAATCACTTTATTATTAAATTAATTCATAAATAAAACATGCACAATCATAAAAGCAAACAACTATCAATTATCAATTAAAGCTAAACTCTATTTTGAGTTAAAACTTAGCTTTTGCATGTTTTTGTGAGTTAATTATCTTTTATTTAAAAATAACTCAAAAATCAAGTTGAGTTATTTGAGTGATTTATGGCTTTTATCCATGCACCTCCAAAGCCCTGGATTTCTATAAATTAAGGCTCAGCTCTTCACAAATCATCTCATATTTTGCACAATCACGCTGGAGAATTGGAATTGAAGAATCAAAGCTCTTGCGAATCGACATCTTTGTGAGATCAATCTTATTTTTGCATTCATATTTCATATCATTGTTAGATTAGCATAGCATATCAGTTTTCATATAGATTAATTTCATATCAGTTTTTTATCATTCTTATTGCATAGAAAAATCCAAAAAAATAGCTTAATTGCATTTATTTCATATCCATCTTTTGCATTCAAATCCTTCATTTAGGTGTCGTCTAGGTCACTGATCTCGATTACAATCTGAGAACATTAATCTCGCACCTATTAGAAGGCAGTAAATCGCTTGGTTAGATAGCTTTCAATTTTGCACGATTTTGATTATCACTAACCTCTAATGTTTTACTGAGTGTTGTGTTTACAGATCAGGTATAATTTTCACACACACAATGGGCAAAGACACTATGTGGCTTCTCTCCATATTAAATTTTGCAAGCTAACTTGCTTTTCATAACCCTCAGCACAACATTCTGTAGGGGCAAAGATGCAGGCATATTACCATGTTACATGGCATACCTAAAGCTTTTGCTTTTTCTTTGTCAATACAATGTATGCCAACACCCAAACCTACTGTATGTGATGATGCATTACATAACTCTTCTCTCTGGGACACATTATCTCTACAAAGCCCAACTTAGGAGGGTATTCACATGTAATTTGAATCTTTTCATATATGTTTGTCCTTTGAAAAACTATCCCGCATTCAATTTTACTATGTATAAGGTTGTTATGTGTGCTTTAGAAAAGTTTCATCAACATTTTACTGTCTTTCTCTTTTAATTTGTCAAGATGGGCCTGTACATCTCTGTCCTATTCATGGACTCCTTTTATTCAACATGATTGGCCCATTAACTTCTATCATAATAGAATGTGTCAGCATTAAGAATGCTACTTTGAGATTTTTGTACTGTGGTCTTAAGGACTATGTACTTATTACTTATTTACTACCCCTTATTATTCCTCGTTATCACCAGACCCATGTTCTTGCTGGTCATTACTCTCATTGCTTTCTTTATCATTCTTAGCTTAGACAGGGCTACTGAATCAACCTCAAGTAAGGAGGCTTGAGAGAACATGTCTTATAAGGAAAAATGACAAGATCTCAATGTTATCATTGTCATGCAGAAGCTCTCTTTCTATTCTTCTAGTCTTCATGGACAAAGATGATGATGAAATATTTGGGGATATTCCTTTTCTTTCTAATAATTATCACAAACCAAGTTTCTTGTCCTTGTGATAGTGACTATCAATTCTCAACTAATGAAAATTTAAACAACTAATTAATGAATGGTCTCATATATATTATTACCTTTTTAGTTTTTAAAGCACAATGTCATGTTTTAATATTGTGTAGTTTTTTTCTTATGTCAAAGTATTCTTTCACTATAAGAACACAATTTATGACCATTTTAGTAACTATTCTAACATCGCTATATGCTTGTGATTTGTTTATCTTGTTTCTTTGCAGTCCTTGGTGCACTTGGGGAAAAGTATGATGAGGCAATGAGAAGAAATGATGTGAGGGCATTTGTTGTTACTAGTATGTATGCCCTTTTAATATCCACACTTAGTTTCTTATTTTATATTTCCAAAGGTTCATTGCATTACATGATCTGTCTTAAGTTTCCAATTCATTATGTTTGGGAAGTCTTGTCATGCTCGTATTTCAATGCCAAAAGCACAACTTGGGTTGCCAGAGCTTTCTCTTGGAGTTATTCCTGGTTTTGGCGGTAAGTGTTGGCACCTTTCTCTTGGTTTTGTTTGGATGTGTCGTATGTAATCCTTAATAGTTTTAATTTTTGAATATGAGAATCAAAATTTCCTTCTACGTGTAAAGAAAATAACTATAAGTAAGCATTATGTCTTCGTATATGAGTTACCATGAATCAAGAGACCTTAAATAGATTTATCCCCATGTATTCTATTACGATAAGAACATAATTTATGACCATTTTAGTAACTATTCTAACATTGCTATATGCTTGTGATTTGTTTATCTTGTTTCTTTGCAATCCTTGGTGTGCTTGGGGAAAAGTATGATGAGGCAATGAGAAGAAATGATGTGAGGGCAATTGTTGTTACTAGTATGTATGCCCTTTTAATATCAACACTCAATTTCTTATAATGTAATCTTATCAACACTTAGACTAAGCACAATAAAATCTAGAGTAAAGAAAGATGGA